>OZ038392.1:29887086-29954456 GCA_964036045.1 Eutreptiella sp. 'Long Island Sound 2002' | reverse complement strand
AGTCCCTTTGGAATGGGATGTACCCCCCCCCTTGACATCCGTTCGTGCCTCCTTTCATCGAGGCTATTCATTTTGCTTCGTCTCGCAGCCTCACCTTAAATTTGTTCATACGGCCGCTATGCGGGGGCATTCCCTGGTCCCCTTCGAAATGGGGGGGCTTTTCGCCTCCCCGTTACCGGGTCACAGCTGCTGGACACATACTCACTTCTCTTGGCACGGTCCGCCCGCCCACAAAAACGTAAGGCCCCAGCCCCCCAGAAAGGGGACGGGGCCAACATGACTGACCTGGCCACCCGGCTACAACAACTAGGAGAGTCTCAGGAACAGCATTTACGGAAACAGATAGGCAAACCATGCAGGGCGGCGGGCGGCTGCTGCAGGATGACGGTGTGTTGTCCGGATTTGCCTGTCTCCCCTCGGTACGCAGATCCCATCGTTAGCGTGGTGCGGCAGTTGGGGACAAACGTGGACCACGCAAAGTGGGGGTATTGCAAGTCATGTGCGCCAATGTGGAGAAGGAGTCAAGCAGGTCACAGATCACCTCGATTTCCCCAGGGTCAAAGTAGCAGACGCAATAGCAATGGCAATAGCAACAGTAAACGTTTTAGCCTCAAATATCACAATAAATGCTTGACAATTGGCCATTTCGAACCCGAAAAGAGGGCCCAAAAGAGTTCAAAAATGCATTTTTCCAAAAGTGAATCGAGATCGCTTGGGATGCTGATGCGCGCATTGTTGGTCCCATTGGGAGTCCGCGTTCATTCAGTCCAGCCTTTTGGCCCCTGCCGTGGCACATCCTGCGGCCATCTTCAGTTCTCGTGTGGAGATACAAACATTGGGAAAACGGGGATGGAGACCAGGGCATGGCCAACGTGGGTGGCCCGGGGGGGGCAACCCCTCGGTTCTGGACGCCAACTACCCCCCCAACTAACTGTTGGCCGGAGGCCCCTTGGGGGGGGGGGGGCATTGGAGGGGGGGTTCAGGGAGGGGCGATTGGAGGGGGGGGGTCTAGGAGGGGCTTGGGGGGGGGGGGGCTCCGGGAGGGTCGGTTGGGGGGGGGAGGGGGGGGAGGGAGGGTCGGTGGGGGGGGGGGGGTCCAGGTGGGGCGATTTGGGGCATTTTGGCCCCTCAGAAGTCCAAAAAGCCTTGAAAGTGGGCCTCGTGGTGATGGGGTTCACGTGCAAGCTGATTTCATTTTGTCAAGAGCCACCAATGCGTGAATCATTCTTGATGTCCCTCACCAGTCATAGCTGATGTTCCCTCCCCCACCAGCTCGGTCCCAATATTCAGTCTTGATTAGGTGTAGGGATAGGAGTAGGCTGAGGGTTGGGGGTGGGTGTTAGAGTCAAGGTTGGGTTTAAGGATACTGTTGGGGTGCAAATTGGACAAAATTTTCCTTAGGGCACCTTTGGTGTTCATGGAGCATCGGGCGCCTTAGGCGCCCATGGACGCCTGGGGGCGACACCTTTGGCAACTAACTGTTGGCCGAAGGCCCCTAGGGGGGGGGGGGGGGGGGGGGCAGGGGTAGTTGGCGTCCCAGGACCCGCAGAGTCGCCCCCCCCCCCGGGGTGGGTGGTTTGCTAGCTATGGAATTCATGATTTACAGTGGGCACCATTCTTGTCCTCACCGCTGGGTCCCAATATTCCATCCTAGGGGTGTAGGGTGGAGGTACCCCAAGCAGTCATACAAGCAGCAACAGCAGTGACAACAGCAGCACCAGTACCGATGTCACACACACCTTCTGGTGTATCGTTCCTCTCACACCGTCCGCCGCTGCCGCTTCCGCTGCCGCCGGCCTCCTCCTCATGCCCCCAGCCCGCTCCACCAGCCCTGAGTTCCTCATTCCTGCTCCAGCCATCTCCAGGGCGTTCCTCCCGATCACCCAAGCCACCTCCCTCTGTATCACCCTGGGAACCCACATTACTCCCGCCCAGCTCCTGATCACCGCAGCCCACTGCCTTATCGCTCCCGGCACTAACGTTGCTCCTTTCTCCTTCCTTGTCGCCAGCGGCGCCTGCACTGCCGCCTGCCTGATGACCCCCGGCACCTGAAGCAACCTGAGGTTTGTCCCCATCACCTCTCCCACCATCTTCTTTGCTACCCCAACCAGCCTCGCCACCCTCCGTGTTACCCCAACCAGCGACCTCACCACCCTCTTTGTCACCAGGGCCAGCGACCTCACCACCCTCCTTGTCAGCTGCCTCACCACCCTCCTTGCCACCCCAACCAGCTGCCTCACCACCCTCCTTGCCACCCCAACCAGCTGCCTCACCACCCTCCTTGCCACCCCAACCAGCTGCCTCACCACCCTCCTTGCCACCCCAACCAGCTGCCTCACCACCCTCCTTGCCACCCCACCCAGCTGCCTCACCACCCTCCTTGCCACCCCAACCAGCTGCCTCACCACCCTCCTTGCCACCCCAACCAGCTGCCTCACCACCCTCCTTGCCACCCCAACCAGCTGCCTCACCACCCTCCTTGCCACCCCAACCAGCTGCCTCACCACCCTCCTTGCCACCCCACCCAGCTGCCTCACCACCCTCCTTGCCACCCCAACCAGCTGCCTCACCACCCTCCTTGCCACCCCAACCAGCTGCCTCACCACCCTCCTTGCCACCCCACCCAGCTGCCTCACCACCCTCCTTGCCACCCCAACCAGCTGCCTCACCACCCTCCTTGCCACCCCAACCAGCTGCCTCACCACCCTCCTTGCCACCCCAACCAGCTGCCTCACCACCCTCCTTGCCACCCCAACCAGCTGCCTCACCACCCTCCTTGCCACCCCACCCAGCTGCCTCACCACCCTCCTTGCCACCCCAACCAGCTGCCTCACCACCCTCCTTGCCACCCCACCCAGCTGCCTCACCACCCTCCTTGCCACCCCAACCAGCTGCCTCACCACCCTCCTTGCCACCCCAACCAGCTGCCTCACCACCCTCCTTGTTACCCCAGCCACCTCCACCGCCTCCGCCTGCTTCCGTAGCATCCCGGCTCGGTCCATCGCTTGCACTCTTCTCCTGCAAGCCAGCCCCATCGCCCCGTTGTGCGTCACCCAAACCATCTCCACCACCGCTGCCTGTTTCCTTGTCCCACCAACCACCTGATGACTTCCACTGCGCATCCGCATTCCAAGAAGACGAGCCTGAAGAACAGGGGGAGGGGCATCGCAGTTGTGCCATGTGGCAGAATTATCAGACGCGCACCGGAACATCACGGGGGATGAATGGGTATTTTTTCATAGCTGATGATTGGTGCCGGTGCTCGTTCGTTCTTTGTCAGTTCTTGTTCTGTCCCTACTTCGTTTCGATTCCGTTCTGCAACGTCTCTGGCACAACTGCCCATGCAACGTCTGAAACCCTCCATTCCTACACCCCTGGGCAGAAGGGCAAGGTTGAGGGTAAGGTGGGAGTTGCGATACCCTGCTGATGCCGGGAGGCTTGCAATGCTTTGTGGCAAGGGTTGCATCGCGCAGGAGGTCGGTCAAATCCCTTTCGGGCCCGGAAAGACTGGAATTGAGCAGTGAACGTGAATTTTTCACCGCAGTCCCGGCACCAAAGGTCGTAATCTGAGAAGCGACGAAAGCAGACAGAACGGGAGAGTCATGTCACCAATCCGGTGTGGGTGAAGCGGGACGATGGGTTATGTGCCCACAGGTCAGCGATAGACGCAGCGAAATTCCATTGAATCAACGCCCTTGGAGTGTTCGAAAAAAAGCATCAACAAAAACGCATGAAGTTGTGAGAATACGGAATACAGTCCTGCAATGGCATGATTGATTGCCAAGGGGAGGGGGGGGGGGGGGCTATGGGCCTCTCACACAACTGGGCTTGGGGTGCATGCCCTGGGCTTGGACCCCAGCCACACTTCTCGTCTCCACCTCCGACGAGTTTGTCCACTGGCTGGGGTACACCCCCACTCCAGCATCCAATACTACATCCGGGTCGCAGTGCGCCTAACAGCGTTCTTTGCTCGGGAGAAGACGCACTATCCACAACCGTGATACTGTGTCGGTGCCCCATGTCTGCCCGCGCGCACATTGCACCTTTCCTCCTGTAGGCTTGTTTCCAAACTGGCACCCTAAGGAAGCAGGGACCGCTCAGCTGACCTCTTAATGTCTAGGCGGACATGAGTAGCCGTATGTCTGTGTAAAGTGTGTGATGTACAACGCCAACAAATGAAAGGAGATTTTCCAACCAACGCCACCACTGTTTATAACAAGCCGGCTGCACTGGGGCCCCTGGTAGTGGAATGCATGTAATATATCGTGCCTCCTGGCACTGTACCTACAGAGTCCACCAGACACTGCCTTGCAATACCCGTTGGTGGTGGCTGTAGCATCTACGATCAAGACCCGCGGCTGTGAACCGCTAACCGGTAACGATTAGGGATAGGCCAATGATTGGTTCACCAGTGGTAGACAGCTACACGGTGGGCATGCACAACACGCACCCGTTCACCTTAGATTAGTTGATTCTCTTGCGTGTGCAAGTGGTATAGTGGTATCGCTTAGTCAGACCGCTTTTGCCGCCTCAGTACGATCCCATGGCTGTGGTCTTATGGGGAACGTCTTTTTCAGCAAAGCCTGTTCTAGTGGAATACTAGCAAAGTCTCTTGTGGCAAAGTGTGGTATTGCAGCACATATAGGAATGTGTGTGAAGATCAAAAGTTTTGGTACTGTGACCAAAAACTTGCACAAGGGCGTTGGCAATGGTTCCTTGGACACTTTGTGTGCCTCCCATCACC
This sequence comes from Eutreptiella sp. 'Long Island Sound 2002', assembly GCA_964036045.1. Lineage (NCBI taxonomy): Eukaryota > Euglenozoa > Euglenophyceae > Eutreptiales > Eutreptiaceae > Eutreptiella > Eutreptiella sp. 'Long Island Sound 2002'. The sequence goes on along the minus strand of OZ038392.1, from coordinate 29,949,712 downwards.
TCCAAGACTCCGACAATCGACCATCCGAATGCACATGAAACCAGGAAACATCTTGCAGCGGACATGCGGCAGGCATTAGTGCAAGGATGCCCAATCACATGCCTTGTCATCTCACTATGACTCCCCATTTATTGTGAGCGCAGCAAGACCACTACAGGACAAAAGTGGGTATTACCACGGTCCATAGGGTATAGAGGCAACAGAGGAACGGTGCCCAGTGAGGGTAGTGATGTAAAATGCGATGCACAAACATTGGTGCTTGATACAACATGCATGAATGTCGGAGCCGTGGAAACAACCATGTTGGATAGAAACACACTGAAGGTGCTATTTACTTTTAGACGAGACAGCCCTTCATGACTAGTGTTGTGTACACGTGCATCAAACGCAAAAGGGGCATAATCAACAATGAAACAACGGCAATACTCCTAAGCGAATGCTCGCCCCAAGAAGGACGTCACATTGTGTAAGGGTGTTCTTTGAACCATAAAGCATGGACTGGGATCTTGGACACCGACCGGATATCCAACAAGGTTTGGGGTAATGTACATGTCAAATGTTTGCTTGGTGGGGGCATCAATTGAATCCGAAATGTCATTTAAGAAAGAGCCAATTTTGGGGGAACCAAATCCGACAAGACTTGTTGACATGGACGCCGCAGGTCCCCCACCAAGACGAAGTGCTTTTGTGACTGAGCTCCACCAAAGCTTCACTGTATGACTTTGAATTTTGTGAAAGTGGGACAACCTCCATCCCGGAAACCATGTGGCACTATGGCGGTGTTGTTGGCGGTGCCGTACCTTAAGGAGAGCCCATGTTGTGTAAGTTTCTATAGCAAAGGAATGATTAAGCATGCAAGGGATGCACATGGAATAGACTTTGTATAAACCAGTGTGCAAACACACAACAGTGAAGGCTCCCCCACACTTATGACTAAGGAACCATGACCCATTTGTCACGAAAGCCACATTTGTCGGAACATCGGTTCCTTCTAGGATAGTTGCCGATACAGCGATGGCCCACAATGAGGCAAGGAAATTTTATACCCATGAATGCAAAGGCCAACGAGCATTGGTGGCCTAATCTACAGTGCGATAACCCCTACATGAAGGTGTTGGGCTTGCCATGGGTGCCTGGCTCATGCCATTGTGACATACATGTGATGCACGTCGAGAAGGTACACTGTGACTCCCAAGAAATGTAGGTAGGCTAAAAACTTAGCTTAGGATGTGCAATGGAATTTCAGACCCTGTTGGTAACACGGCATATCAAGGTGCATGTGCAGCATGTGGAAAATAAACCATGCATGGAGATGTGCGGACCAACTTGATATTGTGTGGCGGTTGCCGCAAGTACGTTACCAAAAGAGTGGTGAGAATTAATAGTGCTGCTAGCACAACTCCTAACCACTTGGAAACTACTAGCTGTAGCAGCAAGGCCAAACCCACCCCGTGATACCCTGTATGGCCGCCGCAACCACATGAGCACAGCCGAGAAAGTTGGGGGGCGCAGTGCTACCAACAAACATTGGTGCCCCCCCTCCCCCCTACTGATCCCGCACCAATGTGTATGGGAAAATTGGTGGGGAGTTCTGCTACATGCCGTACGGCAGCTGCCCGACGAGATCAAACAAACAATGTGGTTTTGTCTCCAAATCAAACAAACAATGTGGTTTTGTCTATCTAATGATACACATGTGGCATGAGATAATGACCTAGTACCTTGATATATCCTGGTCCATGAGGCATTTTGATAGGAGTCCCAAAAAAAAAACCAAAGGTCTGTGAAACCGCACGTCTCGAAAAAAAAGACCTTGGAGGCCACAACGATCAACTTTTTGGGTCCAAAGGCCAACAAGTTGGACATAACTTTGGCACGAGAAAGATTAACCATGAAATAGTGTAAGGATTCTACCAAATCTAGACACCAAGTAGTGTCATCCATGTACCCCAATCTGCTAAAAAGGCCACTTGGACTGAGCGGAAGACTCATACCACAAACATTGAGGTATTCTGTAACTTGGGCTGGGTTTCCTTGGTCAACGCCAGCCAGAAGCTTGGCTAACGCCTCTTCTCCTCCTTCCATGCCCCCCATCTCCATGGCCAACAAAACAACCGCTCAAACTAGAAGTTTTGCCGGTCCTCTTGTGGAGCTAACCCCGCTCATCCGTACTTCACATGTGTTGACCAATTCAAGGATTCTGCGCAAGAAGTATGGTTTCGAACCACTTCATGTGCATTGGGCTAGTTATTGCATAGTGCACCGACTGCACGGTCTTGGTCTATTATTGGCTGAAATTCTTTGATGTGGGGTGCAAGCCCACATTCCACTGGAAGCCGAATAGTGTGTACTATCAGACTTATCTGTTTACAAACTTTTTTCTTTGTCAATCCTCCTCATGGCTCTTGATTCCGTTGCGGCAATAGTGCCGGTGCTCAACTTTGCAATTGTGACACGACATCGTGAGGCCCGAGGTTCAATGAATTTCACCCAGGGTCATAAATTGGTCTAGGGCGGCTAAGTATTCGGGGGACAACTTGTGTTTGCCTGCACGATCCCGCACGGCAGTTTTCACCCATGGTTTTCGAGTGGTCATGTTGAATAGCAAACGCGTTCTAAAAGATAAAAAACGCCCATGGATGCAGCTGCTTCCAGATTTGGGTTCTCCCGTCTTAGTCTTGTTACAAGAAACTCGAGCATTGCCTACTTCATATTCTTTTCATGGGATGTTGTGAAAAACTTTTTCATCGGACATGAGTGTCCATTGGGCATGGCTATATTGCTCTGGCAAGATATGACTATGAGGGCTGGTGAGATTGTTCAGCATCCGGAGCATCGCGTTTTGCTGGTCAACTTTGACTATGATGCAATTTCCATGAGGACAATCAATGTGTATTTACCTGCATTTGGCAAAGTCACTGAGGACTGCCCTTAGATTAGTCTCGCCCCTACTTGCTTCCGGAGCCTTGGACACTACTCGTATGCGGGGACTTATAATGCAATCCGGGATCGGTTCTTGAGTGCCCTCTTTTGGACCCCGGATGGATTATAGTACCCTTGGATTTGTGTCGTGATTTTTGATCGGTTCCAGTTCCCGTCAATAACCCAGGCCCTTCGTGGGGTGGTCATCATAAGCTCACAAGGGCTATTGACCATTTCTTGGAACGCCACGATGTCTCCACAAGACAGTCGGTCAATCTACACACTCGGTCTGGGTTTCTTTTGGACCACATCCCTTGATCCTTGACATTCCTAACCTCCAATCCCCGTCTCCACTAGGAGCCATGGACTCAAGGACTCAAGGATAACTCCTTCAAAATCACGGATTTGCCAACAATTGTTGGCTGTTCTTACCAGCATGTCTCGTGAAGCTACAAGGGACACTTATACACATTTTCTATAGTCCGTTGCCGTTGCAGCTTCAACGGTTTTTGGACCCCCATGCACGCCAAACGGGGTCCCAAGAATAGTCTTTGCAACGCCTCTCAAGTTGTAGATACCTCCCGTCCTCGGAGGTGGTGGGAGGATGTGCACAGTGCTAGACTAGTGGTAGTAGCAGGTGCTCATGTTCGGCATGCATGGAATTTAGTGCACCCGAAGCATACCTTATAGTTGTGTCCCTCAGTGGACTCTAAAACTAATGGGGTAGTAGCTCTCAAAAAAGATTCTCGATGTTTCCCCCTTTGGTTCCTACATGGCCAGGGTGGCTCCTACCTTCGTTGTTGGTTATGCCGTTCTGATGTCTCTAGTGGCCTCCGTGGCTTTAGATCAATTCCGACAACACATGAGAAACATGCTAGGCCATCCTTGGAGACCCGTGGGACCCTGCAACTGAAAGCAAAGACCTCAACTCTTAGCGTAACTTAAATCGCGAAAGTCCACTGTCTGACGAGATGCACCGCCCTTTCCGGAGACTGTTGGTATGGATTGGGTGAGGGGTTGTAAAAGGGATGGATTGTGTGGACCGGCGAAGGACTGGTTAATGTGGGTCGTAGCAAGCTTCTGGTGGCGACCCCCCCCCCCTTTCTCGCATTGTCAGTTGTCGGTCTGACTGCCCCTATTGTTGTGGCTCCCACCATGCACACGGCCGCGCCAGACTTTCGACGACTTGCCGGATCCTGGTCTCATTCCTATGGTCTAGACCACAAGCACATGAAACATCACTAGTGTTCGCCGCACCAGGACTGCCAAGACAGCAAATCACGTTCACAATCCTTAGCCCGTGGATCTCGTGAGGGGGACAATGGAGGAATAGCCCGCCTAACCACCAGCGGAGCGTCTTGGAACCGAGTTCTGGGGCTGGCCGTGCTCATTTCCATTGGACATGGTAACCCTTATAGGTGACCGTGCCCCTTGGCTTAATTCCATGCAGCTAGCCTAGACGAAACATGTAGTCTTGTGCGGACCAAAGAGAATGAGCAAAAGTAGGATGAAGCGCTAACACGGGGACTTTGGTAGACATGACTTCTAGGGGGGGGGGGGGGGGGGGCATCATTGGAGGACCACACCACAAAAGTGCCGACAATAATAACATCAAAATTGGGAGGAGCTCCCCTAGTCACATCCAAAATTGCCCCTCCAAAGAGGCCCCTCTAAACAAGTTCTGTTGCAATGGCTTTGTGGCATGAGGGGGTTTTGTCGGTGCCTTTACTTGCTAATGCATAAAGCCAATGAAGCAATTAAGACTGGCTCCGGTAGAGTGTGTGGGCGCAAAGCTGACCATTGTTCCCGTACATTCCTCATGGGAAAATTGTGAAGAAGGCATCCATCCAACTGCATCGCGAGGCGAAACCTTTTAGCATGCACCAAGGCAGTATTGTCGTGGACGTCAATCAAGGGCAAAAATGCATTGAGAACAGAGTCCCAAGAATTAACGGTGGACACAATCGCAAAATTAGAGGGTTGGGGGGGTGCAACAGTTGCCACATTTGAATGGTTGGGCGGAGAAGAGATAACAAAACCAAGTAACCGTACCACCAAAAATCATTGGTGAAACATGGACCATCAACCCTGTGGAACCATTGATGCTTGCTGCGGCTGTGTATTTAGAGGAAGATACCATAGACTTTTTGTCACAGATGGAAAACGGTGAGGGATTGGAGACTTGGACGTCTACATCCGAAGAAGCTGCCGGGCTCAGCACCTTGAGGCAAAAAAGACAAGCATAGCAAGATCAACAAGGCTCACGAGCCTTGAGAAGGTAAAAAAAGCGTGGAGAGGTGTCCCTTGGTGCGTCTTTTTGCAACCCAACAACACGCTTGGCGGCACATTGCGGAGATCACATCGTTATGACAATAACTCTGAAACTGGTAGGTGGCAACTGCCACAGCTATGTGCTCTCGGAAGACCTTGGCATCTACGCCCACCCCGCCCACCGCATTTTGACCCAAATCTATGGTGATGAAGAGCCCACCCCTTGTCTTTCAAGAATCCAGCAAGAGTAGGCGTTGCCACCCACAAAAGCATTAAATTATCCAAATCGCACAACGGCACCAACTGTGTATCAGCACAACAGAGGCACACAGTGCGATAGGAATCTGAACCACGGCCATAATTGAAAGCAAAAGAGCACTCGTGAGGAGCTAGTCGCTGTTGAGGTTGCGCAATGAGGACGGCGACCCATGACAACATGAAAGCGTAGAAAATGTTGATCTCTTCGGGTTTGGACAAACTCTTCAAGACAAAATAGTGCATCCGGCATGTACCAAAAGCAAACGACAACGTTAGCGGGCTTTCCGTACCCACAAGGCCCGTGCCACCCGAAATTGTTGGGCAGTCGGTTTTGTGCGACATCGGCAATATCTTTGCGGAACTTGGCACCTTGGTGGCCGGGGCAACCACTTGAGAAAGTCCAAGGCTCTCACCAAACCTTGTCGCACCAATAACTGCAAAATAGGAGGGACACTATGTCGAAACCAGCCAGTGCCTGCGGGCATCATCGTGCGGAGGAAACTGCACCAAGGGTAGGCCTTGTACAAAAGCTAGAGGCACACATTGGACCACTTGTAGCCATGTCGGGGTTTCTATATCCAGTGTGGCCGTGAGTAGAACTCCATGAGGAACCACTGAGGGCTGAACATCCGATATGGTTAGGACAGCACCGGCAGTCAAAGCCCACCGCCAAGAGTCACATGTATGGGAAGAGGATTGTCCATAGATCGCAGAATGCACTCTTTGTGCCTCTTGTACCACTTCAAGATTGACAGGGTCATGTCAGTCATGATCCCTTGGAGCAGAGGATCATAGACCCACGTAAGAGTGTCAAGAAGCCATCTTTGGGGTCACTTAAGTCTTGTATGACCGACATGCGGCACAGAAGAGTACAAACCAATCTGCAACAATCAACATAGCATAGCGGAAGAAGCCAACAAAGCAGGTCCATTGAATCTAGATGATCACCAGCTCCGACAGGCTGTCTCTGAGAAGTGTGGTTTCCGGGAAGATGCCACAATGTGAATAGAGTGCTGTGAAAAAGACGGATGTTGTTCCCTCCCACGTGTCCACACGGGTTGTCACCGCTCTGGACTCTGTGATCTTAGGGTACTTGTAACCGGTGTCTTGCTGTCGCCTGTGGAGGATGAGTAGATGAATAGGGGAAAGCATATCTTGAAAAAAATCGTAAAGATTACGGTTTAGATGCTCAGATAGGTTGCATCCTGTAGCAAAAAAAAAAAAAAACTGTGTGTGCCAAGAATGCAGGAGGTGCGCCCCTATCTAGGGGATACAGGGTCCTTCCTGGGGTCGGTCTGGGGTGGTGGTCACACACCCTGTGTTTCCAAGGCCTTTCTGTGGCAATGGAATGCGCCCCCATTCTCCCCTGCGCCCGTTTGCTGTATGTGGTTGTTGTGTGCGTATGTGCTCCTGGTGGGGACCTGAGACAGCCACCTGCACCTCCTGTGAGGTGCACCCAGCCTGTGCCTAGGGGAGGGGGTATGTGCGCAGCCATGAGGTATTGCGGCACGTCGGTGGCCCGTGTTGCAGGCTGCCCCGCCCTAGACTCGGAGCCCCACAAACCACCACAGGCCCAGTCCGACACCGGGGCAGTGAAGTTTCCACACACAATGCCCGTGCACTTGCACACATGCATACACAACCATGCCAAGTCATGGTCCTGACCGGGGGCGCTGGGGGCCCTACGCAAAGCAGTCAGTGGAGTATCTGTGTCGGAGACACACGGGCAGCGGTGCACAGTCCAAGACATAATGCACGAGGTCGGGGCCGAGCCACCAGACCACAGGACCAGGTCTGCAGGTCTTGAGACTGGTGAGGCTTGCCAGAACATCACACTCACCGCAGCCCCTGGAGGGGGGGATAGGGCAGGGATGCATTGGAAAGGGGGGGGGGTACCCCCAGACGGAATGTCACACAGGACCCCCCCCCCCAAACAGGACGCCCAGCCTATACCCAGCCACTGTCTCCCTGATGGCAGGTGCCCGCTTCAATGGCATTTGTAACTGACAGTAACCGCCCTCAACCGCTTTGGCAACCTCCTCCAACCGCCTGTCGAACCGCTGCTGGGGCCGCCTGCAAGGCCCCTTCCATCCGTGGGGTAGGGGTCATTGGGTTGGCTGAGCCATGGTTCCCGGGGTTAACGGTGCGGTCAGGAGTTGTCGAGGGTGTGGTGAGAATGCAGTGAGGATGCGATGAGGTGGTGATGAGGAGGTGGTGTGGATGGGGGAAGGAGTTGGCAGGGGTGTGGCAGACATGTGGTGAGCATGTGGCGAGGATGTGGCAGGGCGCCCCCTGTGCTCTGCACCGCCAGTAGTGCAGCTCCCCCAAACAACCGGGGCACCGAACCGCAACACACTGGCGCTCGCCTTCAGACGCGGAATGGGAAATACCTTTATACTCGCTGGATGACTTCTCTGAATAATCTGCAGGCCCGCTCTGCGCAGCAGCACTCGGAGCGGCACCTGCGAGCGTGTACAGTGCCTCCCACCATCCCCCTGGAAAGCTGCCCCAGCCCTCGTCCACTCACCGCAGCCCCTGGAGGGGGGCATAGGGCAGGGATGCATTGGAAAGGGGGGGGGGGGTCTATGCGCAGCCACTGTCTCCCTGACGGCAGGTGCCAGCTTCAATGGCATTTGCAACTGACAGTAACCGCCCCCAACCGCTTTGGCAACCTCCTTCAACCACCTGTCGAAGCGCTGCTGGAGCCTCCCTCCCGTCCACCCCCCAACACCCCACCCCACCCCCACTCACGGTCTGCAGCGGGAGCAACATGCAAAACGCCGTTGACCGACCTGGACCCTCCTTCGCCTGCCGTATGCCACTGGCTCACCGCATCCATCTCCGTGGCCCCGGCGTGATCGCCAACTCCGGGCCCTCATCCACAAACCCGAATCCAACCAACAACAACCGCCCGTGAACAACCAACACCGCCAATGGCCTTCCTTTGGGCATCGGCCTGCCACTCATCATCAAACACCATCACCTCACCATCAAACCACCAACACCGTCGGTTGGGCCTCCAACGCAAGTCGGCCGCCACCAGCCGCCGGTGGTTCCACTGACGACCACGGCAGTCCCTTGGGATCAACGCATCACAGGGGCAGTCTGGGGCTGCACGGGGGCACCGGCAAAGACACACGCGCACACGCACACGGGGCAGTCTGGGGCTGCACGGGGGCACCGGCAAAGACACACGCGCACACACACACGGGTGCACCCCCCGGGGGACGGACGGGACACGCATGCCTTGGATGTGGAATCCGCATTGGGGGCAGACAGTCGCGATGGAACCCTGCAGCGAAGAAAAAACGTGGGCATGGAGACATGTGCGGACATGTGGCCACTCGTGGAGGTCGCAGCACTGGACGCAAGGTGCACAGGAAGGCAGCAGTCACATGAATGCACGGCCGCCGTCGGAGGTCGCTGGGACATTGCTACGAAACAATGGATCAGCAGAAGGGACTGGCAGAGTTCTCCTTAAGGGGGGGTGGGGGTCTGGAACCCAAAAGTCCAAAAGTTTGTGTACCAAAAACAGCCAAATCAATATTTCCTTTTGTAAAATTTCATTTTATCCCTCAATGAAATCCGGGTCCGAGGGGGCGTGGGGGTGTTAACTCCCCTCCCCCCTGCGCAGGAGAGGCTGAGTTGTTACGCAAAACTCCGGGGACTGGGGCCACGAACTCCCATCCAGTACAACACGACAGAAAAGGCGCACCACTGGACACTGGACACACGTAAACTGCCGTCATTGCTTTGTTGGGGGGGGGGGGGGCATTGGAAGCCTTTCCCACTGCCCGAAGCCTTATGACACAAGGCCTACCGCGGCCCCGGCAGCAGAGGTGGGTTATCACTACAACGCCCATGCCCCGTGGTACACAGTGAGGCGGAAAATATCAATCCAACCTGCATGTATCCGTGGGTCACATACACTTTGCCTGCACGAATCTGCGTGCACAGTATGTCGTACGTCCACGGACACGCAATAAGTATATGTGTACACACAAGGTGTCTGCAATTACGCATGTGCAAGCAATACGCATGCACGGGAAACCGTACCCCATGCGCCTGCAGCAAGATGCGAACGCAATGCGCCTGTCCGTGCAAACACAACCTGCGCACGGAAACACCCATGTGCACATCACACGCCTGCACGTAATTGCATACAAAACACCTAAATGTAAAGATCTGTGTGCACAGAACGCGGCTGCACGCGTTGTGTATGTAGAATACGTCTGCACGTACGCATCCATGCATATGTCCATGTATACATCCATGCACAACACGGCAGCACGGAGACAGCCATGCAGACACAACACACATGCAAGCCAATGCAGCTTGCACTCGGATACATACACAATGCATGTATGTACACACAACGTGCCTGCGCGAACATGCACACAAAAATCCGCCTGCGCGCAGAAATATGTTTGCACAGTACACTTGCATGCCTCTGCATGCAGTGCATCGTGGCAGAGGTCTGAGTTCACAGCGGCCGAGGGAATGGGCCCCCCCACGCCATCCCTGTCCTATTGCGCCGGAATGAGCATGAGACGCATGGAGTATCTTATCTTCGACGTGCAAACTGCGGTGTCACAGCCCGGAGTCACCTCCATGTGCTTCTCCCCTTTCCTTTGCGGCGCGCGCAGTCCCGCATTCCTGCCCCCGTGCCTTCAATGCCATGAGGCATTCCGTGGGCAAATGCACGTACAATACGCATGCACGAAGGGTGGAAACCCCCTTTGCCCTCACGTATGTCCTTCGGTGTTGCACCACGGGTTGCGAGCGATTGCGGCGCTGTCTAAGTGGCGCGACCCCCTGTTATTGTCGGCTTCCTGACTTTCCCCCGCACTTTCCCGAGGGCTACAATGTCGGCTATCTGAACCATAAAATGCAGAATGAATTATGGTGGGGGACACGGTACGGGCATCTGCCTTTGGCCACAGAGCAGACCTCTTGACTGCCGGCGCGCGCTGCGGCGTCACTGGACGGTGGTCGAGCGTAGCCGCACTGGTTGCATGTCTGCCGCCAGGCGAAGTTGTGGAAATCGCAGCTGGCACACGTCCAGTCGCCTGGCCTCTGTGGAGCGAGGGGGGGGGGGGGAGCCTGGCAGCCCGGCATGTCATACCCCCCACACACACACATACCGTTGGGCTGCAGTTGTCTGGAGTACACGGACACATGTTTCTGTGACTGGGTGCACATGTGGCACCTTCTGTACGCATGTATCCACATGTGCAAAAACGTATACCAGTGGGTGGGGCTTTCCCAAAGAGACTCATAAAATGAAACCAACCCAATGACTGGGGGAAATCTCTAGGTGTGGCACCGCAAGAAGACACACATGACCTTGAGGGCTACACCTGCATGCCGCAGGCGCACCGCAGGTGCCGCAGGCGCCGCAAGGCAGAAATAATCGTCTTAAACTGTAGAAACAGTGAAACTTGCAACAAGATCAAAAAAACACCACTCCATGACCATTTGGAGTACCTGCTTGTACAAAACCCACTGAGTGAACAGCACAAGGACCGCACTTGAGCCGGGGAAGAGCTCCGAATGCAGGATCTTCACTGAGCAACCAACGACATTTGTATAGCGCCTCGTCTTGCAAATCTGGCGCTCAAAGCATGGACGTTTGCTGACAGGGAGGCAAAGGGGAACCCCTACCTTCTCGAGTAGCAACATAAGCCCTTACCTTCTTGAGCATGACCACATGAGCTAAACTATTTTACTAACCCCTTCAAATGCACCAAGATGTAGAGGAAGCAAACTTGGTACCCATAGACCGTGGGTGGAACGGCTACATAGCCCGGCATTCCCCATCACCCCGACATCAAGCCCCAACACACAGGGGTTAGCAGGGGGGGGGGGGGGCTCAAAAAAAAAAAAAAGAGTCCCCAAGGGACGTATTGCACAATGCAAAGGGGTGGAGTGTGAAAAAGTAGTGAATCCAATAACAATGAATTGCCTGTCTTGTTTGCTATCAGGAATATTCCTAACATGCGCCGCAGTCGTGCCGCAGGTGCACCGCCCGGCGCACCGCAAGTGCCGCAGGCGCTGCAGGGGTGTAGCCCTCCTTGTCTTTCGTGCGGCAGGGTGCGGGGTGATCCACTGCACGTACGCACATTGTCTCCTCCCGTTTTCATGATTGTTCCGCTGTTGTCCCTCCCGTTCTACTCCGTGCTCCTTCGGGCTTATTTTGCCTGACCACTTAAGCTAAATGGGGGGACATTGGGGAAATGAGAGAGGAGGAGGAGGAGGAGGAGCGCCCGCGGTGGCCCACGTACAGAGGGCCGCCACGACGTCCCCTAGGGGCCACATAACGGAGGCACGGCCAAGGGAAGTCCTCCGTCTTACCTCCACTAGAGCAAGACGGGTGTTGTTGCGCATACCTGAGAACGCCCCTCCGGCCAGGCCATACCGGTCCAAACGTCGGTATGCGCGGAGTTACAATCCGATCCACCAGCGGGGTCCCTGTTGCCGGCTCCGACAGCCCTGGTCCACCCGAGTCAGCTTATCCAGGGTCAGCGGAAGGTGACGCGGGTCTCCCGGGGGGCTTCACCCCGGACAGAAGCTTGTCACCAGGCTAGGAGAACGCGTCCCGGCACGTCTATGTGAGGCCGAGGATGGCGCCATGTGGGCGCGCGATGGTTGCGGCAGCACCACGGTGGTGCACAGCCGCTAAGCCGGCGCCACATCGGCGCACAGTCGTCGCGGCGGCACCACGGCAGTGCACAGCCGCTGAGTTGGCGCCACGTGAGCGCGCTGTCGTCGCGGCGGCACCAAGGTAGTGCACAGCCGCAAAGCTAGCGCCATCTCGGCGCGCGATGGTGGCGGGGGCACCACGGTGGTGCACAGCCGCTGAGCCGGCGCCACATCGGCGCACAGTCATCGCGGCAGCACCACGATGGCGCACAGCCGCTGAGTTGGCGCCACGTCGGCGCGTGGTTGTCGCGGCGGCACCACGGCAGTGCACAGCCGCTGAGTTGGCGCCACGTAAGCGCGCTGTCGTCGCGGCACCAAGGTAGTGCACAACCGCAAAGCTAGCACCAGGTCGGCACGCGATGGTTGCGGTGGCACCACGGTGGTGCCACGGGGGGGCGTACCATCGGGCCATACGCCGACTCCCTCCCACTTTCCAGCCAATTTCAGGGCGGGGGGGGGGGGTCCGGAGCCGGCTGAAGGGGAAGGGGGCACCCGGACCCCAACATATATGCTAGCACCACTTTGAAGGGGTCAGGCTAAGAGCGCTTGTCCACCGGACGATCAAAGTAGTCCTCGTCGTCACTAGACGAATCGCTTGCTTCGCGGGTTCTCTTCTTTTTGGCCTTGAGAGGTGCGTCCAGACGCTTCTTGTCTCTTGCCCGCTTCCGGGTGGACTTCTTCGGCCCTGTCCGACAATCCCCCTCCGTAGTGGCCTCCGATTCAGAGGGTGGCAAGGGTGGAGTATGAGATGTTGTTGGTGGCATCGGGGGAGTTGTAGAGGAGGAGGAGGACGGCGAGGACGAGGACGAGGACGAGGACGAGGACGAGGACGAGGAGGAGGAGGAGGAGGAGCTGTTGTTGTTGGCAAGGTGTTGGTGAAAGGTGTGATGGAAGGAGTGGGCGTATCACCAGCCACTTTTTGCCTCTTTGACCCGCTCTTGAGGGCACCAACGTTCCATCCGCGGACGGATGCTTCCTCCTCCTCACTGACACGAAGGCCATGTGGAATGGGATCATTGGGATGGAGGGCAGCAAAATGGGCGGCCATACTATACAACGAAACCGTGGTTGTGCATTGGGGGCAATTTACCGGTTGGTTGGTGCAAGGGTTGGCCTTGGTTGCCTACATCACCCCTGCATTCTCGGGGATCCCCCCCAAAAAGGGGACAAAATCAGAAGTGGTGGGGCCCACAAGTGGGCGGAAATGCTACATCACCCCTGCATTCTCGGGCATCCCCAAACAAAGGGGGGCAAAATCAGAATTGGCGGGGCCCACAAGTGGGCGGAAATGCTACATCACCCCTGCATTCTCGGGGATCCCCAAACAAATGGGGACAAAATCAGAATTGGCTGCCTAAACCCTGCCTTCTGGGAGTCTAGGAGGCCCACAAGTGGGCGGAAATGCTACATCACCCCTGCATTCTCAGGGATCCCCAACAAAGGGGACAAAATCAAAGCAAAAAAAACAAAAAAAACAAAAACAAAAACAAAAACTTTCCCATGGTGTCCCTGATCCTACCTACAGTCCTGCAGATTGCCCCCACTGGGGTTTGAACCCAGGACCTTCTAGTTTCAGAGGCACTGCTTTACCCACTAGGGTATGGCCCATCTCTGACATACCTCTACACAGGGGCGGTATTCATATTTGGTCCAATTTGGTTTTCATCCACTATTGGGTTCTCCGAAAAAAAAACTGAGTATTTTGAGTATAGACACATGGGGTGAAAACCCATTTTTTCACCCTCTACTAAGTCAAGCAAAATTTTCTTAGGGCGGCTTGGGCACCCATGGTCCGGCACTTCCCAGCCAAAACCCGGCAGGGGGGGGGGGGTCGGCGTAAAGGGTCCGGTCCCGGCGCCCCCCTGTGGGTGGTGCACAGCCGTTGAGTTGGCACCACATGGACACGCGATTGTCGCGGCCGCACCACGGTGGTGCACACCCGCTAAGCTGGCGCCACGTCGGCGCACAGTCGTCGCGGCAGCACCACGGCAATGCACAGCCGCTGAGTTGGCGCGCAATCGTCGCGGCGGCACCACGGTGGTGCACAGCCACAAAGCTAGCGCCATGTCGGCGCGTGGTTGTCGCGGCGGCACCACGGTGGTGCGCACCCGCTGAGTTGGCGCCAGTCAGCGCGTGGTCGTCGCGGCGGCACCACGGTGGTGCAGAGCCGCAAAGCTAGCGCCACGTCCGCAAAGCTAGCGCCACGTCGGCGCACGAGTGTCGCGGCGGCACCACGGTGGTGCACTGCCACTGAGCTGGTGCCACGTCGGCGCACGAGTGTCGCGGCGGCACCACGGTGGTGCACTGCCACTGAGCTGGTGCCACGTCGGAGCGCGAGTGTCGCGGCGGCACCACGGTGGTGCACTACCACTGAGCTGGCACCACGTCGGCGCGCGAGTGTTGCGGCAGCACCACGGTGGTGCACAGCCGTTGAGCTGGCGCCATGTCGACAGCGAGTGCCAGCAATCGTGAGGGTGCACTGGGTGTGGCAGTGGTGCGGCTGCCCCTCACAGGCTGCACCTCTGGCCCAAGGAGGAGTCCTGGACGGGTGGCGGGCGGGCGGACGAGGAATGGGGGGGGAATGGGGGGAAACGGAGGGAGATGGGGGGGGGGGATGGGGGGAAATGGCGGAAAATGGGCGGGATGGTGGGAAGGGGGGAAGGGGGGGGGATGGGGGGAATTGGTGCAACTGCACTCGTGGTCCGCCTCAATACTTTCGTCATGCTTGCTCTGACAATGTCCACTTCGTAGGTTGTCCAACGCACGGCCATGGCATCCTTTGGGACCGCGGCTGCCACACACGACGGGCACACCTAGCTACGGTGCCCCACGGGATTGCCACTGCCACACTCAACGTTCTTGCTTGTGTCCTTGGGGCTCTACCTGCCCACCGACTATATGTGACGATGGGGCTCCCGCCCGTGGCCTCGATCTAGGCACACAGGCTAAGCCCCCAAGCCAACCGGGACAATCTCCTGCTTGTTCCTACTCCCGCCTTCTCTTGCAACCTTCGCTAGACACTGCTTACTTGTTGACATCCCGCTGAAGGCCCCACTGTCGCCCTGGGCTGCACTCGAGGGCATTCTGGAACCTCACGGCGTTCGATATATACAACGCACACGTCCCGCACCAATGCAAAAATCGCTTGCAGGTTTGCCTTGCCGTCTCGTAGCTCGGACAGATGGGTGCGGGCATTCATCTGCCTGCTCCACAGTATTAGTGTCCCATCGTCGGGGCGCTTGAGAGCTGGAAATGGGGGGAAATGGGGGGAAATGGCGGGAGATGGGGGAAAATTGGGGGGGGGGGGGGTGAGGTTTTGGTTTTGCTTTTGTGGGGCCGTACGCTATTGGCATACCTGCTGGTTTGCCGTAGGCCTTGCCGGTTGGGAGCGGCCACCGGCGGCCAAGAGGGCAGCCGTACCCAGGATTGTCCAGAGTAATGTGAGTGTGCGGCCTTTCGCGTGTGCCGTGCGCAAGCGCGCGCTAGTGGTCGGTCACGGGTTCTTGGTTTCGCTTGGAGATGTGAGGCACGTCGGGATCCACCGTGCGGGCGCCTTGTCCGAACATGTGCCCTTCATGTACCTTTTCCCCAGCCTTAGCACAAGACGCGAGTAGTGGTCGGCGAGTTGGTGTGCATTACTTCAATCATCTCGTGTTTTTGTCCGGAAGGGCATCGCATCCCATGGGACACCATGGGTGATGACTATTTGCAGGTTAGGGCCAGTGTACACTACTCACACTGTTTCATAGGCGGAAAGTTCTATGCCGGGGTGCCAGCTGAGCGGTATGATATACATTCGGGGGCACCAGCCTACAGAGAGGGCTTGCATGCGATACCACACCTGGGGGGTGCACCCCAAAGCGCAAATGACATATAGCTTGTTGTCTGGACTCGGCGTGGCAGGCAACGTTAGCGTCGCTGCGGCTGCCATAAACAGTGTACTCCACGGCATCGATTGGAGCACCACACTCAGTACGAGGCTCTGTTATATTGTCATTGTTGCAGCAGGGCACAGGGTGGTGCATGAGGGGGTGTTGGGGTATGTCGGGGCTGTCCACATGACGTGGCGGCCCGCTAGAGTGGTGGGGATGCTCTGTAGTGCACAGTGCAGTGTCTTTTGGGGGCGCAAGCAGCCGGAGGTGCTGGATAGCTGGCGCATGAGGACTGCTTGGTTGCCTGGGGAGACGTGGGGGGCTCCCTTCGAGCAGGACCGCACATGCCGCAGGCCTCCCAGAGAGTACACTGCCACCAAAGCTATGGACAGGGGAAATTGCGGGACGGGTGTGCCAAGCTGCACAACAAATGCCTGTGATGTTTGGATGTCGCACAGTGTGCGACCGTCGTGCACTTCTAGTGCGTTGCATGGCAAGGCGTTGTTTGATGCACTACCCTATGACTGCAGGGGAGTGCCAGAGAGCACAGGCTGTGCAAAACAGGGCGACAAAAGCGTATGAGCATTGGGTCCGAAGGTGTGTGGTGAGGTTGTGCACCGAGGTAGCGCAAAAGGGGCAGGGGTAGCACCCCACGCCCGGAGGACAGGAGGAAAGCGACTAAAGATGAAGCTGGAGAACTCGGTACACATCTACCTCCGGCAAGCCGCCATCACGGTATAGACGGTCCCATGTAGTTGCATTCGGGCTTGTGCACAAGATTGCACAAGAGTCTCCACACTACATGTCTCAAAATCACCAACAGAGTGCTTATTTTGGCGACTGGACGGTCAAGAGGTCACACCAAAGATTGGATTGTAACTTTGGAAAACCGACCCTCCCCGTCGGCTCTAAGGGGCGCCGTTGCGACCGTAGGGGGGGGCCTTGCCGCAGCCTAAGGCGGGGCTTAAAAGCGGAGGCAAGGCCCCCCCTCCGGGATGGTGCTTGTGATGGTAGCAGATGTCCTCCGGCTCTCATAAGTCATTCATGCAGACCTTGCCCCGAGAGACCCAACTTGTCGTCCCCTCTATGGGGCGTAGTGTCTCCACAAAACGTGGAACTGTCGCCATCTACTAAGGGCTCTATTAAGCAGAGAATGGTTGCATCCCAGTGGCTGGGGCGCTGGCCCATGGGGGTGCTGCTGGCTCGGGAGTACAGCACACCCATCGTGGCAGTGGGGTCGTACTGGGTTCCATTGTCAATGGAGCCCAGGCTGCATCCGTCGAGGATCTCTGGGAGGGGTATTGTCCGCAGTCTGTATTTTTGCAGTGCAGTCTGCGAGAGCTCGTGCACGCGACAGTTGAGCTGCGCCAGGGTGTCCTTGACGCCGATGGCATGTTGTGCCTGCACCCAAGGGTCGTGGTATTTCAGCTGCGAGCATGCCGCCATGATGTGCCGGAAATACCGCACTGGGACGGTTTGCTCCGGGGGGCCTCGAGTGAAGCGGTGGGTGCAAGTGGATGTGCTGTCCGTGACCATGACCACAAGACCCGCCCATTGTCGGATGTACCACAAGGGGGAGGATAAGTGCAAACCATTCATCGGTGGAGCTGGTGGATTGGAAGGCTGGGAAGGCCATTTGGAGGGTGAACAACTGTCCTAGCTCATGATGCCATGCCATTGCTGCTATGCCCAAGCGGTCATTGCGTACCGCCGCGTCATAGGCCAAGAGGATGACAGTGACTGACTGGGGAAACGGGTAGTCCCTGTGATGTGCGCCAGGCAAGGGCTTAGGGAGGGGCTCGGGACGCAGTGCAAGTGGAAGCCGTAGGGTTCGATGGCGTAGAGGAGTCTGCGGGTGTCGGACAGGGGTAGGCCATCGTGCAGGAGGTATTGGGCACCTGCTTGTGCCAATGGGTGTCGGCTAGTTGCGGCGCGCAAAAGGGTGGTGGTCAGCTGGACTACATTGCGGAGGAAGAGTACCGGGCAACCTGCACCCCCGCATTGTAGCGGGCACCCAGGAACCAGAGCGGGGTCCATTTGGAGAGGTGGTACGTGTGACGGTAGTGCCGATTGGTGAGCACCCTGAGGGTGGCCAGAGAATAGGGGAGAGGGAGGGGGGGGGAATGGGGAGAAATTGCGGAAAATGGGGGGGGGGTTGGGGGGGGGGGGGATGCGGGGAAATGGAGGACAATGGGGGCAAGTGCAGGCAGCGCGCTACACTACACCTCTAGGCCATCAAAAGTGCATCGACCCCAGATACGCACGCCTGCACCCATGCGCCTTCATGCAACGCGCACCAATCAGACCTCATGACTGCCGGAATTCGGTGCCGAATAGTGTGGTGTGGAGTTCGGCGCAGAGTAGTGCGGTCCTGCATCGCCGTGGCCTGGCCGGGCGTACCCGCACTCCCTGCACTTGTCTTGAGCGGCGTTGTTCTTGCAGTTGCACAGGGCGCAGGTCCAATCCGCGGATGTCTGCAAAGCGAGCGACGGCGATGGTCCGCCATGAGCCAGGCCCCTCACTTCTCCGCAGGCCCAGTGCCGTTGGGAGCCAAAGGGAGGTAACGAGGAGCGTTCGCCCGCAGACCCTGCCCATCATCCCCAGCACGTGCATCAGAATACTGACAGGAAAGTGCCCTGTGCCGCACGAAGTTGAGGCACGGCTGAGGCACATTGGGCGCAGTTGGCAGACGCATTTGTGTCCATTTGTACGGGGGAGTGAGTCCTAATTAGTTGATTGGATTGTAGTGATAGAAAAACAGACAGACGGTGCCGCAAAAATGAGGCAATGCACTCCACAGCAAAGCATAGGCGCATCTCCATTCTCTCTGCCAACCCTATGTTAAACCTTGTGGGGCCATGAGGCAACGGAAACTGGGCTCGCATACGCCCCCGTGTCACAGGCGCATGGTCATAACCACATTGTTCAGTGTTTTGCTTGCTGCACTGCAGCGTAGACCAGTTCTGTACCACACCAGGTGGTTGCTGACTGTGCATAGGCACTGGTCCTCTGGACATTTAGGTCAGCTCGCACCCACCACCCACCCACAGTGTCGGTTAGTCTCTAACCCTTGCCCTGCAGGTCGTGACCCTGTCATGCACTTGCTCTCTGGCTCGTGAGGACGTGTCATACTCAATCCTCAGGGGCGCAATGGCGCCTTGGATGGCGCAAAGGCGTCTCGGCATTTCAATATGTGCTCCGTCTGTCAGGCAATTCAACAAATCATTGCTGTTTGGCGTGTGGCGCATACCTTTTCAGCTCCCCACCATGCATGCGCATGCCGCCCACACATTCATGCCTACTTGCTTCCGTCATCCTCACTTGGGCCGCACTCTCGCCGCCCCAGTCTTGCTTCGGCTGTTCAACACGTGACAACGTGTCGAGCCTGTGGCTCAGGGGCGCTACGGCGCCCTGCTTTTGCAGTTCTTGACATTTCTCGGCTGTTCCGTGCCGCCGTGGCGTCCCTTTTACCTTGGTCAGCTCGAACCCACCCTGATCAGCTCGAACCCTGGTCAGCTCAAACCCACCACCTCCCTTTGCGCCGGTTAGCCCCGGTCTCTCGCTCTGTGGGTCTCTCTCCTGCTCTCTCCCTTCCTTTCTCTCTTGCTCTCCCCTTCTCTTTCTCTCCTGTTGCACCTCTCTGTTCCTTTCCCACTGTGCTCTACCCTCTCTCTCTCTCTCTCTCTCTCTCTCTCTCTGTTTCTCTCTCCCTCTCTCACGCGCCCTCTCTCTCGCGCCCAAAAAAAAAGGGGGGTTCGGGTTGTTCGGTGCATCTCTATCCCCCCCGGGGTTCGAACCATCCTCCACGGGACAGAAGAGGTGTGGTGTATCCACTGGGCCACGACGATGGGTTATCTGCACCATGGCACCATGCGCTCCACTCTTCTTCTCCTTTTTGTCACCCCCTGTCATGCGTATCTTCTTTCGCATGGGGGTGTGTTCAGCAGTGTGTAGAGGAACCGCACAGCGTCCCCGGGTACCGGGTCCGCCTGCCTGAAGAGCGTTCTTTGGAACAATCGCAAGAGGTCCGCTCGGCCTGCCAGCCACACATGCATGCAATCGCCAGTTTTGCTTACCGAGGAGGGCACTGCTCTGTGTCCTTCTGCCGTCGGACAGTGGAGGATCGCCTCCCACTGGAACGGGTGCCACTTGCCTGCACTTTTGGGTCGCCACTGGACCTGCATGTTCGCCAGAGCCTGGGTCTTCAGGGTCCAGTTGATCTGGACCATCACCGAGTAGAGCTCCTGATTGCTCATCTGCAGTGGTTCCCCGTGGTTGTCCACAATCTCACAGTGCATCCTGTTGCCATGTGGTTGGTCCAGTCGGAGCCAGATCTGCTGATTGCGGGCCCAGGCCATCGTGGTCAGTTCTGCTTCAACTGCTTGCAGTCCTTCATTCGCAATGGCGTCCAGCTGACTCAGTGCTTGCACCTTGAAACGCTGGCGTTCTTGCTGAGGCTTGACCTTCTTTGGGGTTGGCTGGATGTGTGTGTATGGGCCATACCGCTGCTGGTGAGATCCCTTCTCCTGCTGCGTCCTCCCAGACGGCATAACGCCTGGGTGCCTTTCCGCGACAGGACGCGGCGTTCAGCTGCTTGGTGTTCTCCTTTGCGTGCTGCTGCTCACTGCGGCAGAACGCTAAACCTTGTGGGGGGGGGGGGGGATAATCTCGTGCGTGGATTAGTTTCACCGGGGGAAATTTCGGAGGGGGAAAATTGCGCCACCCTTGCAAATCCCAAAGCTCACAATGCCTCACGCACGCACCGCACTGCCAAAGCCTCCAGATTTCGCCGGGGGAGATATGCGCCACCTTCGTTAAAGCCGGAAATTTCCCCCGCCCGCAATCATCCCCCGCCCCCGTATTGAGCTTGCCTGGAAGTATGGCAGTGCTTTCCCCTGCGCTGCCCGCGGCGCGCCTCTGCAATCACTGCGATGATTGCACGCCCAGAACCCAATGGAAGACACGCCATCGCGGTCCGACCGGATCCGGTCCCGGAACCTCCACCGACCGTGCCCCTGTCCCCACCTCAAGTCCGGGGGTGCGTACCACATTGATTCTGTCCAGCTCTGGACGCCGAGGGTGGGGCAGGGGGAGATGCGGGGGGCCAGTCGGGTCAGCAGGGCCGGCCGAGTGCGAGACGCACAGCGCCGTTCGGAGGATCCGCGCGGAGGAGTGTGCCCGACACAATCGGATTGGTGGTGGTGCGATGGGCGCATGCCGCCGGCGCGAGCTGTGGGGGACCGCCACATGGGGTCAGAAAGTGGTCCAAAATACATTTTCCAAAAGTGTTCCTGGGCCACTCAAACAAATGGTTTTGGGTTGTTTTCAGTCATTTTCGACTCATTTTTGCCCATGCAGGTTCCCAGAAAAGCGTTGATGATGACCAAAAGTGGCCAAATTTAGGGGACGGGGGAAGGGGAGGCGCAGGGGTGCGTTGGAAGGGGACCTCAGAGGCGGCGCCAGAAGCGGTTGGACTGGAGGGGGTTGCCAAAGCGGTTGGGGGCCCTTAGTCGGTACAAATGCCATTGAGCCTGGCACTTGCCGTCAGGGAGACAATGGCTGGGCATAGGCGGGGCGCCCTGGGGGGGGGATGTCTCCGGAGCGAGTGAAGTGAGCCCTGCAGCTTGCTACGGTGAATAGGGCGCCATGGGCCATGGACAGTGGGCGGTGAGGTGGGGGGGGGGGGGCACTCCCGATGACGTACCAGGTGCGCAGCCACGCGCGGCACACGCAGTCTGTGGGGACGCGACCCAGATTTGTGCCCATCAGTGCACGCCAGGGGCCTACGGGATCATACTTTTCTGGGGGACTCGCGGCCTGACCAGACCTGGAGGTAGAGTGTATCCACACCGGCACGGGATACACACTTTTTGTTTTTGGGATACACACAGGATACACACTCTAGAACCCTGGGATACACATGTGATACATGCAAACCATGAAAAATGGGGCTGGGGTGCCTGAGCTAGAAGAGGAGTCATCATCCTTTGCAGAGGGAGCGGTAAGATGTGGCTTCAAAGATAATTGCTTCATCGTGTCTGGGGAAGAGCCGCGAGGGAACGAAGGACTGGGGAACTGAGTGCGTAGGACTATAAATGAAGAAAAAGTTGGGATACACATTCTAAAAGCCTGGGATACAGTGGGATACAATAATTACAAGTTTTGGGATACACTCTATCTCCAGGACTGGGCCTGACGCCAGGCCAGAGCTGCGCAGAGGCGAGGGCAGGGCAGAGACTGGCGCTGTAGCACAGCGGGGGCCACCGGGCCGCCACCGCAGGAGGCGTGACGGGGGCGGGCCCATCGACAACCCTCCGGACCGCGATGGCGTGGAACAGGGGACCAGTGAGGCCGAGTCCGCAGCGACACATGCCCCGATCTGCTCGCTCAACGGGGCCCCGGCGCGCACGGGGCCCTCCAGCGCTCGGCACGGCCCGTTGTGGTGCGCCCCGACACTCTTGGGGCGGAGGCTGTTTTGCCCACGGGGTCTGGCGTTGTTTGGCGATTTGTGCAGTGCCTCATGTGTCTCCGGGTTTTTGGTAATACTTATTAGCAGACGGGGTAAAACTTAGTAAAATGCGGTAAAACTTAGTAAAATGCGGTAAAACTTAGTAAAATGCGGTGAAACTTAGTAAAAAGAACGTAAAACATCGTTAAAATTTTTTTTAAAATAATTGTACTAAGTCTCTGTGGCCGAAGGCAGATGTCCGTGCCCATTGAACTCAGACATCCGCGGATGTCTGAGTTCACTGCAGCAGAGGGAATGGGATCCCCCCATCCCATTCCCTGTCATAGTGCACCGGAAGGAGCATGAGACGCAGTGTCTGTGGTAAAAATTCGTAACAAAAAAAGCATATCTCTCTCTGTCTCTCTCCCTCTATGAAAGCAAAGGTGCAGGATGGTTTGGCCTGGGAGGGGCGCCACAAGTGGCTAGGAGTCGATCCGGGGGCTTTATGCCCTTAAACAAAAGTACCACTCGCCGTTGAAGTGTGCAGTCCGTTGGTAAAAGGCGGGAGGCGTGGCTAAAACTGAGCAGACCTCTTGGCTGCCGGCGCACACAGCGGCGCCGCTGGCCGGTGGTCGAGCGTAGCCGCACTTGTTGCATGTCTGCCGATAGGGGAAGTTGAGGAAGTCGCAGCTGGCACACGTCCAGTTGCCTGGCCTCTGTGGAGCAAAGGGCGGAGACCAGCCTCGCAGCCCAGCATGCCATACTCCCGCACACACCCATTGGGCCGCGGCCGTCCCGAGTACACCAATACTGTGCCATCTCCACAACAAGCGGGAGGGAAGGGGGGGGGGGGGAGGGTGTGTTTGCGAGGACCCACCAGCCTATCATCCGAAGCAGCAATGAGGGCTCACGAAATCTTCATTTGCGGGTGGGGTGGGGTGGGGGGGGCATCAGGGCCAGGGAGGCATTGCAAGGGGGGGAGGTGCCCCCCCCCAGGGCGCCCAGCCTATGCCCAGCAACTGTCCCCCTGACGGCAAGTGCCGGCTTCAATGGAATTTGTAACCGGCAGTAACCGCCCCCCAACCCCTTTGGCATCCTCCTCCAACCGCCCGTCTAACTGCTTCTGGGGCCGCCTATGAGGGCCCTTCCCTTCTAATGCATCCCTGATCAGGGCTCAGTGAGTATGTCGGTTGGTACCACTGGGTGTATGTACTCAATCACCTTTTGAGGGGGGAATCCTCCACGCTTGCATGGGTGGGTGGGTTGTCCACCCATTGGACTGAGGGTGAAGGGCGGGGGGGTTCAAAACAGGTGCGGGAGGTGGGGAGCCCGCCCAGGATGCCACTGTGGCAGTGTCCCCATTTTGGAAGTGCCCCATTTGCCGGCATGAGGACCTTGAGGGCTGGCACCTGGCATTTTGCCTCCCCGTGGACACACATCTCTGTGTTCAACTGGGAAGGGGGGGGGGGTCAAGGGATGCATTAGAAGGGAAGGGACCTCAGAGGTGGCCCCTGAGGCGGTTAGACAGGCGGTTGGGGGCGGTGGGGGGCGGTTACTGTCGGTTACAAATGCCAGTGGAGCGGGCAATTGCTGTCAGGGAGACAGTGGCTGGGTGTAGGCTGGGCGCCCTGTTTGGGGGTGCCCCCTCTTCCCAAGCACCCCTGGGGGAGGTTCATCGGAAGGCTTTTTTTCATCTGCGGCAGCGGGGGTGCGGGTTTGGCCAGGACGCCTGGTTGTGGTGCTGTCTGCAGCCGGTGGCGCCTGTTGGCCTCTCACCAATTACCAGTGCCCTTTCCCTGAACCCTGTCCCTCCGTAGGCGGTTCCCATGGGCCTCTCACCCCCTCGGGCCCTCCCTCTCCCTCCTTGGCCAACTCTTATCTCCGAACTCACCCTTCCTTTCCCTTGGGAGGGTGTGCCAAGGGCAGACCGTCCCTGGTTCACTGCTCTGTGTCGGGTCCACACAGAGGAGGGCAACTGCCCTCGCCGTTGGCCAGGGGCACCCCACACCGGCGGTTGAGGACCCCTCCCCAACGGCGGCTCTTGGGCCCCGGGATGTCCACTTGCAGGGTCACTCCCCCGACGGGGGCACAACGACCTTCCGCCCGTCCTTTCCCACGCTCAGTCCTTCTTGTGGCGAGCGCATCTTGTCCCCCCCCCCCCCCCCCCTGTTCGCCCTTGGGTTCGCGGTGTGTGTAGTGTGTCCATTCCCTCGTGTGGCATGGGTGCCACCCGCGGTCCCCCCTGTGCGCAAAGATTGCCTCATATTTCCCCACTCGAATGATCACAATCGGCCGGGAACAGCGCCATTGCGACCGGAGGGGCGGGGCTTGCCTCCGCGTTTAAGCCCCACTTGAGGCTCCGGCAAGGCCTCCCTCTAATGCTTGAGATGGTGCCAGTGGTTGGCGGCTCACTAGGTGTCAATATGACACCCAGATAGCGGACCACCCCAACTTGCAAAAACGTCGGTAAGTTTTCTCTCCCAAGAGGGGCGCTTTGGGCAAGGTTTTTGGACAAAGCACCCCACCAGACTAAAAAGCATCCGGGCCACCCATTGTTACAGGTTCCAGCCCTCATTTTGCATAAGTGCCTGTGCTCGACCGGACCTGGCAGAGGCGCACAGAGACCAGAGCGGAGCCAACACGAAGACCGCCAGGCCCGGGAGCTCTTTCCCACTGATCGCACTGGGGGAGCGTAGTACCACTTTTGCATGGACTGTCCTCCATAGCAGCTGGCACCACGCCCATCGCCGCGGCCATGTCTAGTGCTGTTGCTACCTTGGCAGTAGTTCATCAGCTGCTATTGATACAGCAGCGCTTTTTGTCCCTCCGTGTGCACGGAGGCCCACGTCGCGCGTGGGTGATCCCCCTGTGTGACATATCGTCCATAGTCCAGAGCCCCCCCCCCCCCCCTTGCGACATTCCGTCCTGCATTGGTTTCCTTACGGGCCCTGGACAGTCACCCGATCTTCCCGCCACCAAAATGTGTCGGGTCATCGTGGTCGGCTCGGCCGTGGGGCCGGTGCGGAGTGCCTCGTTGGTGCGCGTGTGCCCCCCGCCCCCCCCCCCCCCTGCCTGACCGCCACACGAACGCATTTTTCAGGCCCCCTGCAAACCTCCCTCAGACCCACGCAGAAGACCCAGCCGTTGTCCCTCACCCGCCTGCCTCGCCTCCGGGCCCGCACAGAACCCCCAACTTCCTTCTACACGCCGCCTGACCTAAGCTCCAGGAGCGAGCGCAGGAGCCCTCAGCCAGGGCCCCCGTCACGGATCTCACACCTGACTGGACGAGCTGGGGAAGCCACCGGAGCCAGTGCCACTGCCTCCACCGCTGCCCTGCGATGTGCCGCCGCCCCAGGCACTTGACATGCCGCCGCCGCCGCCGCCCCAGGCACCATTCGGTGTTTGCTGCAGGGCCCAAAGAAGGGGAACGCTGGCGTGCCAGTGCCATGCAGTGCAACAGATGGCGCAAGGACCACAAGCGAAAGGCCAGACTGGCAGAGCCGTCGATGGTGCGCAACGTCTAGAAAGGCTTTGTCACATGAGTATTGGCCAGGAGCATGGCCCGGAACATGTCAGGAAGGGCATCCGACGTCGCGAAACTACTTCTCCACAGCGGCCCCGGACATGGGCCCAACACCACTTCTGACATTTCTTGGACACTAATCAACAACATCAGCGCCTATCCACAACACAAAGCACAAGCCAAGCGCTTTTCCCGAGCGCATTCAGGTGGCAGGACACGGTGGAGCACGCTGCGAACGGGCCGCATGGGGCACGGGGCAGACCTGCGGGCCGCCAGCAGGCGTGGCGCCGCCGCTGCTGGGCACAGGTCGAGCGTACCCGCACTTCTGACACGCGAAGGCGGCAGCGACGTTGTTGGCGCTGCAGATGGCGCATGCCCAACTTCCGGACGTCTGTGGGGCGAGCGGACAGCACGCACGAATGCAGCGTGGCATGCTGGCACCCGTCGTGCACAGGCGCGAGGGGTGCAGCTACGTGGTGGCGCCCCGATGGAGAACCAGATGTCTGTCAGGGACACCGTGGGCTCCAGCGATTGCAAGAGCTTAATAAAACGATGGGACAGCGGAGGAGATGTGGGGGGGGGGGGGTTGTTTCAAGGAGTGCTGCGCGTTGCTGTGACTAAATTCAGACGGAAACGCATTGAAAGCAAGTTCGATGCACCGCGCACTCGTGCGACAAAACTACCCAAGATGCAGGAGTGAAAATCAACGCGGCAGAGCACTGCAATGCGCCTTGTTTGGGTGTGCCCTGGGGGATTCAGCACTTGCACAAGATGCTGCATCAGCCGGCTAGTAACCCCTTGATTCCTGATACGGGGACCTCTCTTTGCTTCTCTAATCTCTGTGGCAGTTGGGGCCGGCCCCAATAAGCGAACTGGATGTGCTGGTACCCCCAAGTTGCGCAATGGCTTTGGGGGATACAGATTGCAACTGCTTCTCCACATCGGCCCCGGACATGGGCCCAACACCACTTCTGACATTTCTTGGACACTAATCAACAACATCAGCGCCTATCCACAACACAAAGCACAAGCCAAGCGCTTTTCCCGAGCGCATTCAGGTGGCGGGACACGGTGGAGCACGCTGTGAACGGGTCGCATGGCGCACGGGGCAGACCTGCGGGTCGCCAGCAGGCGTGGCGCCGCCGCTGCTGGGCACAGGTCGAGCGTACCCGCATTTCTGACACGCGAAGGCGGCATCGGCGTTGTTGGCGCTGCAGATGGCGCATGCCCAACTTCCGGACGTCTGTGGGGCGAGCGGACAGCACGCACGAATGCAGCGTGGCATGCTGGCACCCGTCGTGCACAGGCGCGAGGGGTGCAGCTACGTGGTGGCGCCCCGATGGAGAACCAGATGTCTGTCAGGGACACCGTGGGCTCCAGCGATTGCAAGAGCTTAATAAAACGATGGGACAGCGGAGGAGATGTGGGGGGGGGGGGGGTTGTTTCAAGGAGTGCTGCGCGTTGCTGTGACTAAATTCAGACGGAAACGCATTGAAAGCAAGTTCGATGCACCGCGCACTCGTGCGACAAAACTACCCAAGATGCAGGAGTGAAAATCAACGCGGCAGAGCACTGCAATGCGCCTTGTTTGGGTGTGCCCTGGGGGATTCAGCACTTGCACAAGATGCTGCATCAGCCGGCTAGTAACCCCTTGATTCCTGATACGGGGACCTCTCTTTGCTTCTCTAATCTCTGTGGCAGTTGGGGCCGGCCCCAATAAGCGAACTGGATGTACTGGTAACCCCAAGTTGCGCGATGGCTTTGGGGGATACGGATTGCAAAGGCCACGTCATCAAGTGAGGCAATGTCAACACGCAAACCCTAAGGCCAGACTTGACATTGGTGTGCAGCAAACCACACGTCGGCCCACGCGGGAGCATGTGCCTGCCAGACGTTGGTACACGCAGAACCCCCTGTGTGACATTCCGTCTGGTTGTTGCTCCTTTACAGGGCCCTGGACAGTCACCCGTTCTTCCCTTCGCATGTTGCGTCGGGTCGCTGCTTTCTGTCGGCCGCTGCGGCCGGTGCTCCTGCTGGTGTCGTTTCCGCGTTCACGGAGCCCAGTAGTTGGTGTGTTGGGGCTGTGCTGGATGTGGCATGGTGTGCCATTTGCGTGTCAGCGGCGCCCAATAATTGGCGTATTGAGGATGTGCTGGTTGTTGCCGGGGTCGTTTGACTGTTTTTGCTGTCCACACACCTCTGTCCACCCCCCCCCCCTGCCAGACGTCGCCACCTGGCTGGGGGCCCTTTCCCGCAGCCACGGCAGCAGACGGGCCCGCAAAAAACACAAGGAGCGAAAAAACAAATCGTACTGCACATCCGGCAGACGTCGGCACACGCAAGCCCAACCTCCCGCCGCACACTGACGTCGAGTCTGCCTCACGCGGCGGCTCTGTGAGTGGATACGGCACATGCGGGGGTCTGCGTTTCAGTTTGAGCCGGGCTCGGGCTTGGGTGTGGCATAACGGCCGGCGCCAAAGCTGCTGGAAGGAAAGCCCTGTCACTGGTGGACAGCCACAACGATGTGTATGATGCATGCCTGTTCATGTGTTGCCGGAATGGTGCTTGTGGGCCTATGGGAACCCAATATGCCGTACACCCAGTTTCATGCTCCCCCTGCCCTCTGCTTCCCGGCAGCATGAACATGATGCGGGGGGAAAGGGGGGGGGGGGTGAAATCTTGGAGGAGGCAGGCGCTTTTTGAGGGCTGGCACTGCTTTTGTCCTACCCTTACGGGGGGGGCGGGGTCTAGCCGGGGAGGCAGGCATCCACTCAGAAGGCACCCACTCAAAGAACAGAACACCACTGACAGGTCAAAAAACTGCGCATCCTCGGTATGGGTCCGGTTGGGATGGATTAGAAGGGGACCGGGGGGGGGGGGGGGGACGCCCCCTCCTCCTACGGTGTACGGCCGTTCTAATACATCAATGACCTTCTTGTCTGCAACCCAAGGTCCCACCAGCTGAGCGACTGCCGAGACCCAATCGTGAACACCGTTAGTCATGTTTAACAGAGCACCCCAAGCCTGCATGTGATGTCCAGAAAAAACCAACCCCACTGTTGACCTACCCCAGCCGGCCGGGGGGGGGGCGCTTCCGGTGAAAGCACCCAGAATTTCAAAAAAGGCAGGCAGGCACCCCCCCTCTACCGGGGGGGGGGGGGTCCAGGCCACCTAAAAGAGGCTTGTGCGAAGCGCACGATCCCACCGGCCCTGGTACTGTGAAAACCATCAGCGAAGTGGCACCTCACATAAAAAGGAAAGGTGCTTTGATGCAAACGCCCCCACAGGCAGGGGGGCCCTGAAGGCAAGACATTCCATGCCATGGCATCGGCCCCATGTGCTGTGCCCCATTCAGGGGCAGCCCGAACACGGGACGGTGGATTTTCAAGACACGCAAAAGGCGGTTGCTCTGGATGGCCAGGCCTTGCCAATCGCGTGTGCCCCCACCCAAAGCTTTACACGACCCGCGCCGTGTTCCACAACGTCATCCTGGTTTCCTGCGCACAAAGTGTCTGACCACCAAGTGTGCAGCCCCCAGGATTCGTGACCTCTGCGCCCCCCCCCCCCCTCAACCCCCCGGCGTTGGGGGAGGCCGCAACGAAACGGTGGTTCGGCATGCACCCAACACGGTCCATCGGCATGTGCTCGGATATGTACTATTTCACTGGCACCATGTTGTGGCCACCGCATGGTGCATGAAAGGATACCAAGTGACTTGTGCTGAAGGCCAGTGATGTGGAGAGGGGGAGGGATGCATTAGAAGGGAAGGGGCTGCAGAGGCGGCCCCAGAGGCGGTCAGACAGGCGGTCGGAGGAGGTTGCCAAAGCGGTTGGGGGCGGTTACTGTCGATTACGAATGCCGTTGCAGCTGGTTGCCGTCAGGGGGACAGTGGCTGGGCATAGGCTGGGCGCCCTGGATTGGGGGGGGGGGGGGCTCCCCCGTTCTAATGCCTCCCTGGGGGCCGGGGTCCCCTCGTGCCCACGTAGAGTGGCTGCAGGACGGATTGTACCTCCATCTCCCGATACTCTTCTTTCGGGTATCCTGCGGACTGAGCGCCAGGCTGTGGCCGCGGAAAGCCGCACATCTTGCACGTGGGGCTCAACCCTTCGTTGCTGAAGAGGCACCTCGAACAAAACCACACGTCGTTGGGCTGAGAGAAAACAGAGGCATGTACCGAGACCGGGGCACACCTGCGACTCGGGAGAGCAGAGCACGCAATGAAAGCGCACTGCGGGACGTTAACGACCCACAGACTCGGACGGACGCCACCAGCAGATCTAGGCAGGGTTGTCCTTAGGGGGGGGGGGGAGGGTTCGTGACGCCGACAGAAACGAACCTTCACGGGGACACCCTCTGCTGAGCGGTTGGCGGTTGGTGGCGGTTGGCGGTTGGCGGTTGTTGGCGGTTGGCGGTTGGCGGTTTGCGGTTGGCGGTGGGCTGTGTGCTGTGGTTAGCGGTTGGCGGTTGGTTGTTCCTAGAGGCTGTCCTTAAGGGCTGTGCGGGACAAAAAAAAAAAAGAAGAGTTCTGAAGGAGAGCCCTGGATCTCGAACATTCCCAAGAGGTGCGAGCACCAATGTCACCAGCACATGTGGGGGTGCGGCCATGAGGCGTGTACAAGTAGAAGGCGGGACGGACCCATGTGTCACTTCTGTGTGCGGCACAAGCACCTTCACCACCGTTTCGGTGCTGCCGTCTTCGGGATGTTCAGTCAGCCCTCCGAGCCCGAAGAAAGCCATGTGTGGAGCTGGTGCAAGAAGTTGGCTGGGGCCGAGGGATGTATTAGAAGAGAGGAGGGGGTGGTTCGGATGTAGTGGAAGAGAGGAGGCGGTGGTCTGGGATGTATTGGAAGAGAGGAGGGGGTGGTCTGGGGTGTCTTAGAAGAGGGGGGAGGTCTGGGGTGTATTGGAAGAGAGGAGGCGGTGGTCTGGGATGTATTAGAAGAGAGGAGGGGGTGGTTTGGATGTAGTGGAAGAGAGGAGGCGGTGGTCTGGGATGTATTGGAAGAGAGGAGGGGGTGGTCTGGGGTGTCTTAGAAGAGGGGGGGGGTCTGGGGTGTATTGGAAGAGAGGAGGCGGTGGTCTGGGATGTATTAGAAGAGAGGAGGGGGTGGTTTGGATGTAGTGGAAGAGAGGAGGCGGTGGTCTGGGATGTATTGGAAGAGAGGAGGGGGTGGTCTGGGGTGTCTTAGAAGAGGGGGGGGGTCTGGGGTGTATTGGAAGAGAGGAGGGGGTGGTCTGGGATGTATTAGAAGAGAGGAGGGGGTGGTTTGGATGTAGTGGAAGAGAGGAGGCGGTGGTCTGGGATGTATTGGAAGAGAGGAGGGGGTGGTCTGGGGTGTCTTAGAAGAGGGGGGGGGTCTGGGGTGTATTGGAAGAGAGGAGGCGGTGGTCTGGGATGCATTAGAAGAGAGGAGGGGGTGGTCTGGGATGGATTAGAAGAGAGGAGGGGGTGGTCTGGGATGTAGTAGAAGAGAGGAGGGGGGGATCTGGGGTGTCTTAGAAGAGGGGGGGGGGGTCTGGGGTGTATTAGAAGAGAGGGGGTGGGGGGGCGGGGTCTGGAACCCAAACGTGTACCAAAAAATGGCCCGACAAGATTTTCCAATACCAAATATTGTCCGTTCCAGGATGGTCACTCTGGTCTGGGGGGGAAGGGGGGGAGCCTCCTCCTCTGGTCGTCAGCCGTTCTATTACATCCCTGCTGGGGACCACCTGTCCTCAGAAGACGTGTTCACGTACCCGGCCACCCCGAGGATGCGCGACCACAAGGCGCGTTGCAAACATCGCCACAAGTGACACCTCCCGACTCCCTCAGAGCTGCCCAGACGCCCTTGAGACCCATACACAGCCCGAACCTCCTGTTTACACAACACCTGACCTCAACGCCAAACAAAAAGCGTCAGTGAGGAGCCATGGGGTTGTGTGAGGGGCCATGGGGTTGTGTGAGGGGCCCTGAGGTTGTGTGAGGGGCCCTGGGGTTGTGTGAGGGGCCCTGGGGTTGTGTGAGGGGCCATGGGGTTGTGTGAGGGGCCCTGGGGTTGTGTGAGGGGCCCTGGGGTTGTGTGAGGGGCCAGGGCCAATTAGGGCCCTTCGCCATCGCGAGTCCCACACCTGCGCCAGGCCGAATGAGCCCGAGGAACCACTGCTGCACCCTGAAGCCGGTCCGGTCCGGTCCGGTCCGGCGTCAGCGGGAGCCGTGGCGCTGGGGGTCTTTTTGAAGATGGCGCACTGCTGCAGTCGCGAAGACATGGACGTGGAGGTGGTCAGGGTCGTAGTGGCGGCCGCAGTGGAGCGCGTTGTTGACGTTGGCCTGTGAGGGTGTAGCGGCGGCAACTGGGGCTATCAGGCCACGGCGACTGCAGTTACTACCCCTTCTGTCGACACGTAAAACTGCCGGACTGTGGGTCCGTGGGCGGGCGCCTGTGATGGCGATGATCTATGCCCCGCTGCAGTGCGAGGCATGCACACCTGTCACCTGCCAGCCGGGGCTGCTTCAGCGGCTTCTCTGCCTGCAATAGACAGCAAACGTCTGTGGAACTGGGGCAGGGGGTAAAATGGCTCCGAGCGGTTTTTTTTGGGGGGGGAGGTTTGGAGGTACTCCTGTGACCAGTCAGTTGCTCGGCCTCCCACCTGCACGTCCCAAAACCAGTGGCATAATTCACGAAACCGAACCCATACCATACCACACCATACCATACCATACCATACCATACCATACCATACCATACCATACCATACCATACCATACCATATCAAGACTGAATATTGGGACCGAGCTGGTGGGGGAGGGAACATCAGCTATGACTAGTGAGGGACATCAAGAATGATTTACACATTGATGGCTCTTGACAAAGTGAAATCAGCCTGCAAGTGAACCCCATCACCACAAGGCCCACTTTGAAGGCTTTTTGGACTTCTAAGGGGCCAAAATGCCCCAAAATGGGCTCAAAATGGGCTCATTTCACCCGTTTGTGCACCCCAAATGGTCTAGGATGAGGTTTGGAAAAATGCGTTTTTGAGCCATTTTTGACCCATTTTTGGTCACAACACAGCCCACTGTCAAGGCATTTTGGGATTTTCGGAGGACCAAACTGGGCCGCCACAAGCTCAAAACGGTCCAAAAACACTTGTTTTAGCGTTGCACATGGTCTAGGACCATTTTTTAGAAAAGTCATCTTTTTGCCCCTACTGGACCCTGTTGACCCATTTGGGCACCCACCTGTTTGGGCTTGAGCTTGCAGCTTGCCGCAGCCTAGTGGGCCTAGGTATTGGGGTCTAGGCGTCCGTTTGGGTAATTCTGAGGGGTGGAAACCACAAAAAGTGGGGGGTTGTTGGTGGAGTAGGTGCCCTCGGAATCGCATTTTGAGCCATGTAGCCAAAGATATGGCCTGTTCTTGGTTTGTGGCTGTCGGCATTTGGAGCTTATGGGGGCCGTTTTGGGCCGTTTCGGGGACATATCATGGAGTTAGAGGGCCGCAAAGAGCTCGTTGACACGGGGAAGTCAAGCCGCACGTGCAGTGTACCCACCGTTTCCCTTCGTTTGGCCGTTTTGAATGTGTTCCAGGGCTTTTTTAGTCCAAAATTGGCTATTTTTGGCCCTAAACTACAGTTTTTGAAATTGAGGTCCGCGACTTGGGAATCCCGTTCCCGGCCGCCACCGTTGAGTTTCTTGCTCAAACTTTGTGTGATTGTACTTCACACCCATAGGTATCATCCACCAAAATTTCAGCCGAATTTGAAGCACCACGACAGAATTCTGATTTTTACCCATTTCGCGCGTGCTGCTTGCTTGCTTGCTGCTGCTGCTTGCTTGCTGCTGCTGCTGCTGCTGCTGCTAAACCTAGTAGGTCCACCCTAGACACTAAAAAGGGCCTCGGAGCCCCGGTGCCCAGCCCAGCCCGCCCCCCCGGTGTCCCTCCGGCGGGGCCCGTCCCGGTCCGGTTCGGCCGCGAGGGGACGGTGTGGCACTCCCCCCGCCTCCACCAGGATTCGCCCCCGTGGATGGTGCTCGGCGGGATTCGTCCCCGCCGAGCGGGGTGCGGGCCCCATCGCCGTCCGCAGCCCCCCCGTCACCAGCAGCGCCCCGGGCTCCCCGGCCGACTTTGGCCAGCCCCGGCCGCGCACCCGCTACGGACGGCCACACGGTGACGCTTGGCGGCCGAGCGCACCGACCCCCTTCCCCCCGAGCACGCGCGCACACGCCCCTCCCACGCCCCCCCCCCCCCTCTCCCCGCACACGCCGCCCCTCCCTCCCGGTCCCCTCCCTTCCTTTTCGCCTCACAGGTGCAGCGAGAGAACCAACCTCGCGCCGTGACGTCAAGACAACTACGGGCCCCCCACCGCCGGCGGGGGTCCCAGGCCTACTCCCTCACTCCTGCGCCCCCCCCCCCCCCCCTCGCCCCCAGCACGCCAGGGCCGCACCAGCAGTGCTGTGCAGGCCCCACAGGAACCCCCGCACGCCAGGGCCGCACCAGCAGGGCTGTGCAGGCCCCACAGCAACCCCCGCACGCCAGGGCCGCACCAGCTGTGCTGTGCAGGCCCCACAGAAACCCCCGCACGCCAGGGCCGCACCAGCTGTGCTGTGCAGCCCCCACAGGAACCCCCGCACGCCAGGGCCGCACCAGCTGTGCTGTGCAGGCCCCACAGGAACCCCCGCACGCCAGGGCCGCACCAGCAGTGCTGTGCAGGCCCCACAGGAACCCCCGCACGCCAGGGCCGCACCAGCTGTGCTGTGCAGGCCCCACAGGAACCCCCGCACGCCAGGGCCGCACCAGCTGTGCTGTGCAGGCCCCACAGGAACCCCCGCACGCCAGGGCCGCACCAGCTGTGCTGTGCAGGCCCCACGGGAAACGGGCAGCGCCCCCCCACGCCCGCGCTCGTGCGGTTCAGGGGCACGCAGGCAGATTGCCCCCTCCCCTGTCGTGGGGGAGCGGCGGCCGGAAGCAAGGGGAATCGGGGCCCCGCAGGTCCCCGAACAGGTGGTCCCTCCATCCAGCCCCCCCACCCCGCCTCCGTCACGCACAGGTCGGGTCACCCTCCCCCCCGCAGCGGGGGAGGGCTCCAGGGTAACACACACTGGTGGCTCCTCCCTCCTCCGTGCGCGCGCACCCCCCCCCCCTCCACACCACGGCGGCCCCCACCCCCCCCCCCCCCCCCCTCGGTCGTTGTCGGCACACGCCCGGCCAGCGTGACGCCGGCCGACTGCTCCCTTGCGCCCTGCCCAGGGAGAGCGTGTCTGGCAATTTCTCCCGCTGGCACGTGCTGGGTGCCCTCACAACAACAACAACAACAACAACAACAACATACCATACCATACCATACCATACCATACCATACCATACCATACCATACCATACCATACCATACCATACCATACCATACCATACCATACCATACCATACCATGCCATACAAGCAACACCATACCAACACCCTGAGGGATGCTACCAGCACATTGACCCCTGACAGCACAACATACCTCGGGATTTGGAACAGGTTTTCGGTAGCGGTACTGAATCTTGCCCATCACCTTGGGAGGCAAACACAGGGCACAGCGGTATGGTTAGTGGGTGAGTGCCCAAAATAGAGGGGATTTGTACAGCCAATTTCAGATGGGCAGCCACAATAGACACGTGGTGGCCTTATGGAGCCATTTTCTATCCATTTCGGACCCCGTGGTGCAATTCATTGCATGGTTGGATTGTGGGAAAGATTGCTTGTCATCGGGTGAGTAGTTGGGTTCAGACAACAAAGGGTCCTCAGAGCATGAGGTCAAGCTAGACCCTGAATTGGAGTTGGTGTTGGAGCCAGTGTTGGAGTTGGAGTTGGAGCCGAAGCAAAAATCAGAGTCGTAGTGGGAGTGCAAATCTAAGTTTGAGTCGGATGTGGAAGAGTCCCTATCAATGACACAAGGTTTCGGCCCGAGGTCCGCTTGGAGAGGAATAACATGGAGAAACAGCCCATAGCCCATACTGTATTGGGGACGGGCAACAATGCACCATTTGTGAAGGGGGCTCGGCCTAAAAAGGGAAAATACACAAATCAAATAATAAGAAAAAGTGGTACAAAGGTGTGCATTACAGAAAAAGTGCCTGCAAAATGATGGGAATATGGTGTGCAAATGAACTTTCAGGGCCTTGGTGTAGACTTGCCGTGCAACTGAGTTGGCTTCAATTGTGGAAATGGCAACCCCCCCCTATTCGCCTTGTCAGTGCCAACCCCCACCCCCCATGCGCCAAACGCACCACATGCACTAACCTCCACCTCCACCTGCCTCCATGTGCCTTCCTTGCTCGCTTCGTTTGCTCGAGGCCTGCCCCTATGCACCTTCTCAATCATTTCACTCGCTCGAGAGATATGCCGATGTGCATGGATAAAAGACCTCGGCTTTTTTGGGGGGAAGGGGCCGAGATGTTGTCATCTTGCTTCTACAACATGCCGACGGTGTCTACAATTAGCAAACTGTGTCTACAGACTACAGACCGCCATGCCTGTGTGCCAACCCCCGCCCTCCCCTGTGCGCCTCAGTGGCGCCCCCCTGGCGTGCCTCGGTAGCGCCAATCCCCCATGCGCCTAGTTAGTGCTGACCCCCCGTGCGCTTCATGAAACAAGGCAAGCGGTTCTGCTGAAACTATGCCTAAAATTGTTGAATAAAATGGCATCAAATTGAGCAAAAATTCACAAAACTTGGGTGAGATTCACACAACAATTCGGTGCCCATTCAACAAACCCTGATACACCATTCACACAGGATACAAGCGTCGTGCGGTGCGCCCGAAGCATCATGAGGACGGCAAGCATGTGTAGTGTTTGCACCTACAATACTGCATTATATTTCAATGAGGGTGACATCAGGCTTTCGGCTGCAAAAGGTCTTTGTTGATTGTGTTGGGGGCTATCTACGAGTGGAGGATGCCATCAATTGCATCCCATGGGAACACTTTGCTGATTGTGTTGGGGGCTATCTACGAGTGGAGGATGCCATCAATTGCATCCCATGGGAACACTTTGCTGATTGTGTTGGGGGCTATCTACGAGTGGAGGATGCCATCAATTGCATCCCATGGGAACACTTTGCTGATTGTGTTGGGGGCTATCTACGAGTGGAGGATGCCATCAATTGCATCCCATGGGAACACTTTGCTGATTGTGTTGGGGGCTATCTACGAGTGGAGGATGCCATCAATTGCATCCCATGGGAACACTTTGCTGATTGTGTTGGGGGCTATCTACGAGTGGAGGATGCCATCAATTGCATCCCATGGGAACACTTTGCTGATTGTGTTGGGGGCTATCTATGAGTGGAGGATGCCATCAATTGCATCCCATGGGAACACTTTGCTGATTGTGTTGGGGGCTATCTATGAGTGGAGGATGCCATCAATTGCATCCCACAGGAACACTTTGCTGATTGTGTTGGGGGCTATCTACGAGTGGAGGATGCCATCAATTGCATCCCACAGGAACACTTTGCTGATTGTGTTGGGGGCTATCTACGAGTGGAGGATGCCATCAATTGCATCCCACAGGAACACTTTGCTGATTGTGTTGGGGGCTATCTACGAGTGGAGGATGCCATCAATTGCATCCCATGGGAACACTTTGCTGATTGTGTTGGGGGCTATCTACGAGTGGAGGATGCCATCAATTGCATCCCACAGGAACACTTTGCTGATTGTGTTGAGGGCTATCTACGAGTGGAGGATGCCATCAATTGCATCCCACAGGAACACTTTGCTGATTGTGTTGGGGGCTATCTACGAGTGGAGGATGCCATCAATTGCATCCCACAGGAACACTTTGCTGATTGTGTTGGGGGCTATCTACGAGTGGAGGATGCCATCAATTGCATCCCACAGGAACACTTTGCTGATTGTGTTGGGGGCTATCTACGAGTGGAGGATGCCATCAATTGCATCCCACAGGAACACTTTGCTGATTGTGTTGGGGGCTATCTATGAGTGGAGGATGCCATCAATTGCATCCCATGGGAACACTTTGCTGATTGTGTTGGGGGCTATCTATGAGTGGAGGATGCCATCAATTGCATCCCATGGGAACACTTTGCTGATTGTGTTGAGGGCTATCTATGAGTGGAGGATGCCATCAATTGTATCCCACAGGAACACTTTGCTGATTGTGTTGAGGGCTATCTATGAGTGGAGGATGCCATCAATTGCATCCCATGGGAACACTTTGCTGATTGTGTTGAGGGCTATCTACGAGTGGAGGATGCCATCAATTGCATCCCATGGGAACACTTTGCTGATTGTGTTGAGGGCTATCTATGAGTGGAGGATGCCATCAATTGCATCCCACAGGAACACTTTGCTGATTGTGTTGGGGGCTATCTACGAGTGGAGGATGCCATCAATTGCATCCCACAGGAACACTTTGCTGATTGTGTTGAGGGCTATCTATGAGTGGAGGATGCCATCAATTGCATCCCATGGGAACACTTTGCTGATTGTGTTGGGGGCTATCTACGAGTGGAGGATGCCATCAATTGCATCCCACACGAACACTTTGCTGATTGTGTTGGGGGCTATCTACGAGTGGAGGATGCCATCAATTGCATCCCATGGGAACACTTTGCTGATTGTGTTGGGGGCTATCTACGAGTGGAGGATGCCATCAATTGCATCCCACAGGAACACTTTGCTGATTGTGTTGGGGGCTATCTACGAGTGGAGGATGCCATCAATTGCATCCCACAGGAACACTTTGCTGATTGTGTTGGGGGCTATCTACGAGTGGAGGATGCCATCAATTGCATCCCACAGGAACACTTTGCTGATTGTGTTGGGGGCTATCTACGAGTGGAGGATGCCATCAATTGCATCCCATGGGAACACTTTGCTGATTGTGTTGGGGGCTATCTACGAGTGGAGGATGCCATCAATTGCATCCCATGGGAACACTTTGCTGATTGTGTTGGGGGCTATCTACGAGTGGAGGATGTCATCAATTGCATCCCACAGGAACACTTTGCTGATTGTGTTGGGGGCTATCTACGAGTGGAGGATGCCATCAATTGCATCCCATGGGAACACTTTGCTGATTGTGTTGGGGGCTATCTACGAGTGGAGGATGCCATCAATTGCATCCCATGGGAACACTTTGCTGATTGTGTTGAGGGCTATCTACGAGTGGAGGATGCCATCAATTGCATCCCATGGGAACACTTTGCTGATTGTGTTGGGGGCTATCTACGAGTGGAGGATGCCATCAATTGCATCCCATGGGAACACTTTGCTGATTGTGTTGGGGGCTATCTACGAGTGGAGGATGCCATCAATTGCATCCCATGGGAACACTTTGCTGATTGTGTTGGGGGCTATCTACGAGTGGAGGATGCCATCAATTGCATCCCATGGGAACACCTTGCTGATTGTGTTGGGGGCTATCTACGAGTGGAGGATGCCATCAATTGCATCCCATGGGAACACTTTGCTGATTGTGTTGGGGGCTATCTACGAGTGGAGGATGCCATCAATTGCATCCCATGGGAACACTTTGCTGATTGTGTTGGGGGCTATCTACGAGTGGAGGATGCCATCAATTGCATCCCACAGGAACACTTTGCTGATTGTGTTGGGGGCTATCTATGAGTGGAGGATGCCATCAATTGCATCCCATGGGAACACTTTGCTGATTGTGTTGGGGGCTATCTACGAGTGGAGGATGCCATCAATTGCATCCCATGGGAACACTTTGCTGATTGTGTTGGGGGCTATCTACGAGTGGAGGATGCCATCAATTGCATCCCATGGGAACACTTTGCTGATTGTGTTGGGGGCTATCTACGAGTGGAGGATGCCATCAATTGCATCCCATGGGAACACTTTGCTGATTGTGTTGGGGGCTATCTACGAGTGGAGGATGCCATCAATTGCATCCCATGGGAACACTTTGCTGATTGTGTTGAGGGCTATCTATGAGTGGAGGATGCCATCAATTGCATCCCATGGGAACACTTTGCTGATTGTGTTGGGGGCTATCTACGAGTGGAGGATGCCATCAATTGCATCCCATGGGAACACTTTGCTGATTGTGTTGGGGGCTATCTACGAGTGGAGGATGCCATCAATTGCATCCCATGGGAACACTTTGCTGATTGTGTTGGGGGCTATCTACGAGTGGAGGATGCCATCAATTGCATCCCATGGGAACACTTTGCTGATTGTGTTGGGGGCTATCTACGAGTGGAGGATGCCATCAATTGCATCCCATGGGAACACTTTGCTGATTGTGTTGGGGGCTATCTACGAGTGGAGGATGCCATCAATTGCATCCCATGGGAACACTTTGCTGATTGTGTTGAGGGCTATCTATGAGTGGAGGATGCCATCAATTGCATCCCATGGGAACACTTTGCTGATTGTGTTGAGGGCTATCTACGAGTGGAGGATGCCATCAATTGCATCCCATGGGAACACTTTGCTGATTGTGTTGGGGGCTATCTACGAGTGGAGGATGCCATCAATTGCATCCCACAGGAACACTTTGCTGATTGTGTTGGGGGCTATCTACGAGTGGAGGATGCCATCAATTGCATCCCATGGGAACACTTTGCTGATTGTGTTGAGGGCTATCTATGAGTGGAGGATGCCATCAATTGCATCCCATGGGAACACTTTGCTGATTGTGTTGGGGGCTATCTATGAGTGGAGGATGCCATCAATTGCATCCCATGGGAACACTTTGCTGATTGTGTTGGGGGCTATCTACGAGTGGAGGATGCCATCAATTGCATCCCATGGGAACACTTTGCTGATTGTGTTGGGGGCTATCTACGAGTGGAGGATGCCATCAATTGCATCCCATGGGAACACTTTGCTGATTGTGTTGGGGGCTATCTACGAGTGGAGGATGCCATCAATTGCATCCCACAGGAACACTTTGCTGATTGTGTTGGGGGCTATCTACGAGTGGAGGATGCCATCAATTGCATCCCACAGGAACACTTTGCTGATTGTGTTGGGGGCTATCTACGAGTGGAGGATGCCATCAATTGCATCCCATGGGAACACTTTGCTGATTGTGTTGGGGGCTATCTACGAGTGGAGGATGCCATCAATTGCATCCCATGGGAACACTTTGCTGATTGTGTTGGGGGCTATCTACGAGTGGAGGATGCCATCAATTGCATCCCACAGGAACACTTTGCTGATTGTGTTGGGGGCTATCTACGAGTGGAGGATGCCATCAATTGCATCCCATGGGAACACTTTGCTGATTGTGTTGAGGGCTATCTACGAGTGGAGGATGCCATCAATTGCATCCCATGGGAACACTTTGCTGATTGTGTTGAGGGCTATCTATGAGTGGAGGATGCCATCAATTGCATCCCACAGGAACACTTTGCTGATTGTGTTGGGGGCTATCTACGAGTGGAGGATGCCATCAATTGCATCCCACAGGAACACTTTGCTGATTGTGTTGGGGGCTATCTACGAGTGGAGGATGCCATCAATTGCATCCCACAGGAACACTTTGCTGATTGTGTTGAGGGCTATCTACGAGTGGAGGATGCCATCAATTGCATCCCATGGGAACACTTTGCTGATTGTGTTGGGGGCTATCTACGAGTGGAGGATGCCATCAATTGCATCCCATGGGAACACTTTGCTGATTGTGTTGGGGGCTATCTACGAGTGGAGGATGCCATCAATTGCATCCCACAGGAACACTTTGCTGATTGTGTTGGGGGCTATCTACGAGTGGAGGATGCCATCAATTGCATCCCACAGGAACACTTTGCTGATTGTGTTGGGGGCTATCTACGAGTGGAGGATGCCATCAATTGCATCCCATGGGAACACTTTGCTGATTGTGTTGGGGGCTATCTACGAGCGGAGGATGCCATCAATTGCATCCCACAGGAACACTTTGCTGATTGTGTTGGGGGCTATCTATGAGTGGAGGATGCCATCAATTGCATCCCATGGGAACACTTTGCTGATTGTGTTGGGGGCTATCTACGAGTGGAGGATGCCATCAATTGCATCCCACAGGAACACTTTGCTGATTGTGTTGGGGGCTATCTACGAGTGGAGGATGCCATCAATTGCATCCCACAGGAACACTTTGCTGATTGTGTTGGGGGCTATCTATGAGTGGAGGATGCCATCAATTGCATCCCATGGGAACACGACAAGCTCTCAGAGTACCCCAAGGAATGTGGAAACTTTAAAACACCAGCTGTTGAGCACTGGGAAGGATTGGGGAGCGTTTTGATTGATGGTGTGCTCCTGGCTTGGGGCGGTTGTGCTAGGTTTTAGTGTGGCTCTGAATTTGAAGACCTTCTGAGGGCTATGGGATCGCCACATGTTATTTCGGGACTCTCCGTGGTGTGGGATTTTATGTGTTGCAATCACTTGCACTCTTGGTGTGTTCCTCTATCCCAAGCTAAAGCGAGAACCCTTTCAACGGGGATGCAATGTTGCATTGAATGTGGCTACTGCCAAGGTCTAGAAGTATCTCAAACTTCTACATTCTGAAAAGAGTGCGCAGCTCTTTGCTGCTAGACATTGCCCTGTTCTGCAAAGGGGGATGTTATGATGCTCCCAGGGCAACATTGTATGTTCAGTGTAGACCACCAGCTTTGATCAAATTCTGGATTGGTGGGAAGGAATGTCATCCACGTTCCCCATGTTGCAATTCTCTGTGTCCTTGTTGTCCTTGCCACTTCATGTGACGTGGAGCGTCAGTTTGTTCCTCAGTTGGGTGCGCGATGAATGGCAACAAAATATGAAACGGATCGTCACCGTGGGTGCGTGTTGTTACATTCCAATGGCCTTGTGCCGTGAAGCTAATGAACCCTACTGCGAGTCCCAGGTAGGTAGGGGTAGGTAGGTAGGCTAAGGTTGGGTGGGTCGGTATGGTACGTGTACCAGGCTCCCTGGCTACTTATCCATGCCATACTTGCGCCACGGACCAGTTGCAACAATCTTTTTGCCAAATGTTACCTCACATTTTCCCATCTTCCCCCATTCCATGGTGCACTCTTGAACTTGTGGGGGACACTGGGGTTCTTGAGGTGCTCAAGTGCAATGGTATCCAAGCCCCCCCCCCCCCCCGGGCTGCCACCAAAGAGGCTAAGAGGGCTTCTGTTGCCAAATTGCTTTGCTCTTTTGATATACAATATCATTGCCGCCGTTTCGCCGAGTCCTTGGTTGAGGCTGTGATACAAGTAAACAGAGGAACATCGTTAACAAGGTCTACAAACAATGGACTGACAGTACGCGACCTGTGGCCCTCACCTTTGCTTTTCAGAAAGGGTTCAACGGTATATCGATCAGCATGTTGAGGACATTGCTACCAGGATTCGGGGCTGGGAGTGAAAAGGGTGTAGAAGAAAACATACACGGCAAAAAATATTTTCGCTATTAGTCGAAGACAAAGGAATGTATTTCAGACGCCCTTCATGGTAGAATTGGCACACAAATTGAAAAATTCAAGGGGGGGATCACAAAAAAAATTTCAGGTTTTTTTGGGTGAAAATAAAAAAAACTAAATATTAATCGCTTTTCTCTTTCCACAAAAATTCATATCTTAAAAGTATTCATGTTTGCCCAGTATTGGACCCGTTTTTTGGTCTTCTATTCCCAAAATGAGTGGAGGGGGTAACAGCATATCATGCCTCAAAATGATTGCCACACCGCGCTGATCATTTTGAGGCATGTTTCAGGGCGAAAAACTTGCGGGAGGAGCCCCCAGAAAAATGTCCTCGATTTCGGGGCCCAATTCTTGTGGGCTTTCTTTGTCAACTTACTTTCGAAAAACAAAAAAAGGGGGCGGATGGAGGGATCGATGCGGGATTCGGGGGGGCAGAGCGGTTGACGAATACCACACTCGCCGCCACTTTACTTAGATCCTGAGAAGCACCCATCACATGTTTCGCCTGACCCGTGGAGCACAGCCTCGTCCCCCCTCCCCGATGGAGCAGATGCTGCGCTTCAGATCGAGCACACCTCCTCCTTCGCTTGCACTTCCCTTTTTGGGACAGTTGGCGCAGGCTTCGCGTTGGGCTGCGATACGGAGGGTGGTCAAGCGCGACAGGCACATTTGCGTTGCTCGATTGGCACACGCTACTTGTCTCTCTGCAACGATGCTGAATGCGAACCGTTGGTGCATGTCCACGCTGGTTTCTTTCGTTCCACCGGGGGAATAATTTGAGGGTTTTTTTGGGGGGGGGGCAAAATTGGGGGGGGAGGGTGGTATAAGATCCATTGCTGTTGATTCCTAGTGGATGGTTGCTG
This sequence comes from Eutreptiella sp. 'Long Island Sound 2002', assembly GCA_964036045.1. Classification (NCBI taxonomy): domain Eukaryota; phylum Euglenozoa; class Euglenophyceae; order Eutreptiales; family Eutreptiaceae; genus Eutreptiella; species Eutreptiella sp. 'Long Island Sound 2002'. The sequence goes on along the minus strand of OZ038392.1, from coordinate 29,905,457 downwards.
TCATTTTCCCAGTGATTTCAGGATGGTCACTGCTATTTCCGGATGGGCGTGGCACACCCATGAATCTTACGGTCTTCAGCTTCATTCATACTGCATGCAGCACGCCGAAGGTCCGCCCTGCAGCCCGTGTCGGGTGCACACGTTTTGGCACATAGCATCCTTAAAATTGCAGGAAATATTTGGTACGAGGGAGAGCTTCCAATTTTGTCGACATCAATTTTGTCCCCAACAAAAGTTTTCCTCCGTGGTTTTCGATGACTGATAGCAACGCTCACCTCCGGGGGCGCAGTGCACCAGAGGCCGACGAACCAGGCGCGCACAGGGCACGTATTGCACTGAGGAAAGGCCCAAGGCAAGCGTTGTTTTCGTTTCCTAGATCAGCCCCAGAGCATTGTGCTGTCCACACAACGTCTTCGTTTGTGGGGCTGCTGGAGCCCGACATCCCATTCCTGCACAGCCGCGCTCCCTTCGCATGAAGCAGCGGTGCCCCTGGGGCTGTGCCTCGACTGTGTGTTGCAAAACGGAACTGCCCGCGGACAGTGGACGGCATGTCAAGAGCAGGACGAGTGGTACGCACACCTGCTGCGTCGCGGGTTTTTGGCTTTGGGACGGCAATGTCTTGGATGTCAAGGATGCCTTGAGGGACACAAAGACAGGGGCAGTTGGACCTCCAAATCCTCTCGAAACAATCAACACCCATTCCAAGCATCCTGACGCTCGGTAGCATAGAAGAACACCCAAAACCCACGAGCGTAGCCACACGCATGCACATGCAGATGCAACCGTGGATGAGAACGCCCTCAAAGACATTCGTACTCACACGCACAAGAACATCGACATGTAGATGCAGGCACAAACGCAACGCCCTCGCGTGCCCATGTGCACGTCTGTGCACACGGCCCGTCAACGGTGCGTCGATCATTTCCACGGCCGTAGTGGGTGCGGTTTGTCGGGTGCGTGCGCTTCTCCTCACAGCGGTCGCGGTCTCTTGATTGAGCGGAGTGCGCCTGACTGGCTCCCCCTGCAGTGGGGACAGTCACAGACGTGTTGTGCGTCTCGTGTTGCGGACTGCAGGGCTGCTGCCGGACTGAGCTCACCCCAGGAAGACGCACTGTCATAAGCGATCTTCTTTGTTGGACAAAAAAACATGAACAAGGCCCGTGTGAGAGGTCCCTGAAGCCGCACCCGTACCGACAGCCACCAGTCCAAACACCTGCAACTTCGCAACATCCTTCATGACCGCCTGAAATTGGCTGTCTTCCCCCATCTTCTCCTTCATGGCCGCTTGGAATGCGCTGTCTTGTTTTGATTTTTCCTGCGGCCCCAGTTTGAATTTCCCAAGGCTCTTGTCCAACAGCGCCTTCAGCTCCTTCAGATCTTCTGCTTTGGTACGGTGGGTGTTGAATGGCCTTTGCATCACGTCCCGCAGCAGATCCTTGTAATCTTCACGCCCGATGTGGCCAGAACTGTAGGGCGGCTGTTGGCAGGATGAAGCACGGCTGAGGCGTGACCACCGGCGATTGGAGTGGTCGCATAGCCCACCCTCGCCCCTGGCCCAACAGGCCCCAGGCTGATAGTGGCCGCGACTCTCGGCTCGCCGCAACCTGCCCCTCCCCCCGGCAGAACCCTCCCCCACCGGTCTCAGGGCCCGACGCTAGTCCCCTGGATGGTCTGTGGGACCCTGACGCATGTCTATCTGTCTGTCCATCAGGCTCGGCTCTTCCCTCTGCCCCCCTGTGTGACATTTCGTCCTTCGTTGGTTTCCTGACGGGAACCTCGCCATTCTTCTCTTCGCAGAGTGCGTCGGTTCCCTGTCGTCAGGGCTGTCCTGAGGGGGGGGGGGGGGGGGCTTCGTAACGCCAACAGAAACGAACCATCACGGGGACGCTCTGTGCTTCGTGGTCACGGAACCTTCTCTACTTCAAAGGTTGGCGGTTGGTGGGGGTTGGCGGTTGGCGGTTGGTGGTTTCTGGGGGCTGTCATTAAAGGCTGTCCTTAGCCAAAAAAAAAAAATCTGGCTTCTTAAGGACAGCCCTGCCCGTCGTGCGTTGGGGCCTGCTCGGCCGCGGTGCGCGTTGCTTCGTTTGTGTGTGCGTGGGGCCTAGTACTTGGGCTGTTCAGGCGGTGGCTTGTGCTGCGGGGGTCGTCATGCATAGTTTTCCTTCAGTGGCCCTGGACAGCCACCCGTGTGCCGGGCCATCGTTGCTTGCTGGGCCATGGGGTTGGTGCGTTTTGCGTCGTTTGCATGTGAAAGGGGCCCAATACTTGGTCCACAACGGCTACGCTTGGTGCTGTGGGTCTTTTGTTTGTAATTGGGGCACAGACACCGGGTGCCCTAGACTCGCGCTGCGAGCCACCCCTTCGGTGTTGGGTTCGCCACTCCGCTGCTGGCTCTCCACCTTCCAACCCTGTGTGCCATCGTGTATCTGGTGCCGCCTGTAATTTACTACTGGTGACCAACGGCAATCTTTGGGTCACGAGCTGCATGGAAAACAAAGGAATCGGCGTGCGGGGCAAAAACTCCATCCACATGTACAAACGCGGTGGGCGACTCCCAATGTACGAACAGCTAGCAGGGAGTTGCGTTGCTACACACAAAGCTGTCAACATTCACGGCCGAACAAACGGCGACCCACGAGCAGTCGTCATGGTCATAGATAGAAATGTGGTGCTCAAGCACTCACGAACGAATCGAGGGATCGTACGAAGGGCTGCGGTGCCGAGTGTAGGCGGGGCTAGGGGATATATGTACCCTTTGTGAACTTGTCCTTTGAATTAGCGCGTGAATCTGGCCTCTTTTTGTTGTGTTTTGCTCACTACTTGGTGCCACTGTGTCCGTTTGTCATGCCGTTTTCGCGGGAATATAGGGACTGGCACCGCCTAGAAGTGGAAGTAACAACATTTGAGGCACTTGAGAAAAACACCGCTGTGAACGGAGCGTAAACGGACCATTCACACCCCCATTCACGCTCCGTTCACGCTCCGTTCATGGGGGTGTTTTTTCTCAAGAGCCTCAAAAGTTGTGCTCTAGGCTCTAGTCCCACATGCTTGTGAAAACTGCATGACAAACGGACACAACGGCACCAAGTAGTGGTCAAAAAACGGCAAAAAGAGGTCGGATTCACGCGCTCATTCAAATGACCACTTAAACCCATTCACAAAGGGTGCTTAGCGTGTCCAAGAATACAAGAGAATATCACTTTTCTTCCGGGCTTCGAGGGCATTTTTGAGTCCCCATTCATTCTGAATTCTGAGCATTTTGACTACAGTAGGGTAAAATCTGGTGTGCGGCCCATGGCACATGAGCATGATCCATTGTTTCTATTCCACTGTTTGCACACCAATGTTCCAAGCACACTGTACCATTCCATATGGAAAAAATTGTGTTGTTTCGGTTGTACAAGCTTCCTTAACGGGGCTAGGTAATACGAGAAGCGGGAGACTTCATCCGGCCGTTTTTCGGCAAAGCGGTGGATGTGAAGAAGAGGCAACATAGCACGGTTGAGGTGGTACACCCTGCAATACCCGTGGCAACAATGTTTCGAACTTGCCTCCTCGGTTCTATCCCGGCAACGGAGACGAACACATGGTAATTAAAATGACGTGGCCTTGCACTCGAGACCAAGAGCAAGTGTCGTGTGGATTCCATCCTCGCCCCCCCCCCCCCCAACGCACACACACACACCCACACCCACACCCACACCTTCCAATATGTCTACGAAACCTCTCAAGTCCCGAAGCAACTGCGAACGCACCTGCAAAATACGCTTCGCAACATCCAACCATTCAATGGCTCTCGCCTTTTCTTCTTTATCTCCGGCAAACTTGACTTTTTTCGTGCCCGGGTCATGCCCGTCATCTCCACGTCCGGCATCCGTGCACGCCCTCTAATGGAAACAAATGTAACACGGGAACTGGTGGCAAGTGAATGTGCGGAAAGGAAATGTGGCACAAATGTGGAACGGAGGAACTAGAGGAACGCAACGAAGTTCGGCCGGGGCAATACAACGTTCACTTGCATACTTTTTGCCCAACCTTCGGTGTATTCGTTCTTGCGACGGCACCACAGCCCGCATTTGTGTTGCTGCCGCTTTTTGATGAACTGCTCGAGGAGGATGTTGATGACGACGAGGAAGATTCGCTACTTGAGCTGGTCGACTCGCCCTCCTTGTCGAGACGCTTGCCTCCTTTAGAGACAACAACGACATGTTTACTAGCCAAAGTGTGGAGCGGGGTTGGTACTAGGATCGACAAACTGCAGACTCGTCAACCGAACCTGGGGAGTCCCTTGGAGCGAAACACGCAGCCCGCCCCCACACAAAAATGAAAAACAGCCTCTCCCTGAGGACGATCATCAAGACAAGTGTCAGAAATCGTGGAACACCCATCCGTCGATGTGATGTGCGTTTGTGGTGAGGTTTGAATGAGACGATGGTCATTGCTTTGCAGAAATGCACAAGACCTTTGATCAATCTCTTCGGAGCAGGCTTGGGTGCACGCTTTGCACGCTTCATAGTCTTGGGTACGCCGGATGCGGTTTTCTCGGTAGCTTTCTGTAGCGGAGGGGACGAGTCGCCATCGTGAGCGGCCATGGAAGGCCGGCGGGCCGGCACCCACCGGCGTTTTGCGATGACACTTGTGTCATTGAGACCCAAGGGATCCCCCAAGGGGTTTTGGGACGCCATGAACTACGATAAAATAATAAAATGGGAACACGTTTGACGACAACTGATAGAGTGACTACGTGGTCAAAACGGGGGTGCATGGGGGCTTGGCGTTGACTTACGTAAGGCGAGTGGAGCTTTGGTTGCACATAACGCCACAACATAGCGCATGCCTTAATTCGTCTTTTGCGGGAATTTGGAGCTTCTGGAAATTTTTGGTCACCTTTTCTGGTCTGGGCACCCAGGCAACGGGGGGGGGGCTTCTTGGGCCCTCCGAACCCACGATCCGCTCCGGTCCCGGGGTGATGGGGGGTTGCGACCTCCGATGAGCGTGGATCGGATTGCCTAATCCACAATATCCATGCGCTCATGAATTTTCACCACATTTGGGTTGTTGGGAGTGAACAAATCATGCACGAAAGCTTTCTTGCATGTGGTGTGAGCTTCCACAAATATCGGCTACGAGTCACTGTTGTTTATGCTCCTTGATAAAAGAAAATGTTCAGAGCACACCTGGTGTTGTGGTGTGACATGCAAGCACGAAGCAACAAACGATCCGCACATGCTTCTTCATAAAAAAGAATTGTTCAAATCGCACCTAGTTTTGTGGTGTGACATGCAAGCACGAAGCAAGACCGATCCACATATGCTTCTTGTCGTTCAAAGGAATTTATTCAATTTGTCAAGAACGACCTCTCCTCGTTAGTTGGCAGTAAATGGGCAAATGAACGTGCAAGAGTCTCAAAGCATGAAACAATAGACACAAACAAATGCCACAAGCCGCGCGGCGATGTGTCATGAGAGGATGACAAAGAAGCGGAGTGTTTTACACCACAAGTGTCCAAAATCAACCACATCACGTGTGCATGCACACTGGGCTTATGACACATGTCCTACCGCTCAACATTTCATACGCCTTAAGCGGCAAGCAAACGGAGACACAATTGGCTGGCATAAACATGCCCCGTGAAGAGTCCCGGTGTGGTGAATGTGGTGAAGTGACATGCAAGCACAAAGCAAAAAACGATTCACACATGGCTCTTGGTTAAGTTGCAAGCGAAAAAACACACACATTCTTCTTAGTTTAGAAGGACATGCAAGGCGAGCACTCTCGTCAGTGGGCACAAAAAACAAAAGGCCAGTCTGCGGAAAGAGCATTGACAAATGAAGTGTAGTAGTCAGCACTGGATCATAGACCGAGATGAAGATAAATGTGATGTAATGTCCAAGTACAATGCAATGCCAATGGCACTATGGTTCTAAATTCCGACATTTCGCGGTCGGGTAGCCTAAGATTCACCCGAAGAGTCGCTATGGCAACAAGGAAAACCGGAGAAGGGAAAGAGGAAAGCAGGCGCGAATCCTTTTGGTAGAAAATGGGGGAAGACTGCAGGGCTATGGTGCCGTTCATAAGCCTAGGGGTAAGGGAAAACCCCGCTAACTTGGACTGAACCGCGACGCGCAGAGTTTTGAGATTTTCTCGAAATTTTTGGCAGATGAAAGGTTGAGACGCTGGGAATGTCTTTTTCAGGTGTCTGTTTACCAGGTGAGCTATCTGTAATGTCGTCGAGTCGTCGATTTCGCAGTGTAATTTGGTCAAACTTTCAGACACTTAGAGGACCACTTTTTACCCCAACCCCACTAACTTGGACTGAGTTGTATGTAGACGCATTTGAATAACTTTGTGCCACTGTTTGCGTTCGAAGTGGTGTTTTTTGCATTGGACAGCTTGCAGCTGTCTAGTCATGTCGAAAACGTGGTTTGAGTTGTCTTTTGGTTGGTCCTGTGTTGTACTTGTTGGGGGTTTGTTCCCTTAAAGTGAAACTTTGGTCAGTGGTCATGTACTCTGAGCATGCCATGTCCTTGAGACATGATGGGTTGGATCTCGACATGTCCCATGTTTCGAGTTTAGAAGTTCGTTTTTGGGTGTTTGGCCACAGGGTGACGTACGTTTTATGGGTTTAACTCGCGGTTAGGGTCCCTTTCCATAGGTCACAAGTTCGTTGTTCGGCCGTTGGGGTGTTTGGACCAATTCTGCACATGTTGGTTGGGAGGGAGATGTGCAATTGTGAAGATTGTTTGCTTTTGCCACCAAAATGTGGCTTGCATCTGCCTGCACAAGGTAAGTCATGGTCATTCAACACGTTTCTAAGTGCTTTTGACGTTTACAACACAAGGCTGGCTTGGGGATGTGTTGTAATTATAGCATTTGTTGGTTGCCTATCATCAAGGGTGGCAAATTGGTGTGGTACAATGTTGTAGTGACCAACTTTTGCTCCAACTTTTGTTGCAAAACCACTAGAAGCAGAGAGAATACACATTATTTGTTGACATACGTTGTGGGTTGTGGAGTGGTCTCACAGCACTTGTGGTGCTTTAGTGCTTGGGTGGCACACTATGCGGCGGTGTTGGGGTGCTACAAACCACCTCTAGGGGTGTCACTCCACGACCCCTCATAGAGTACAAGTTAGTGTCAACCTAACAAGTTAGTGTCAACCTATATTGGTTACCATTGCACTTCAATATCTCTGCATAATAGCTCACGGGGCTTCAAGCTCCAAGCTATCCTTTCCTTATGCACCCAAACACTTTTTATTGTAGGATATAGCTAGAGTTGGTACTCTAGGGTGCCACTTTTCTACCCCCCCACTCTTGTGGTAAGATGTACTCTTGTGGTAAGGTGTGATATGGGGTGTTCTTTTTGTGTTCAAGAGGTCTTTGTAGCACCAAAAGGCACCGGTGACCAAGGAAGGCTCACACTAAGGCCCACACAAAAGTCCTTGGAGGTCTTGGAGTGGCACACTTTGGGAACAACAAACCACCTCAAAAAGTGGCCACTCCGAGCTACACCAACGACTACAAACGAGTGCCAACCTTACTTGGTCACCATTTTTGTTTGATACCTTTCCTTGTTATGGAAAGGGGCGTCAATATGGAAAACAAGCTTTCCAAAGGTGCACACTATCCTTACTTTGTGTTGCCAAACACTTGTTGCCACCAAGAAGTAGCCATTCAAAAGAGGGTCACTTTTCTACCCCTCCACCCTTAGGCTAAGGTCTGACCATCCCTAGGGCCGTGACGGATAGGGTGTATTCTTTTTGTGTTAAGAAGGTCTTCCGAACTCAAAAAAGTTCCAAGGAAAACTCACCTTTGGGGCAAAGTTTTGGCCCAAGCACCTCTTTGGCCCCTCCCTTCACCATTAGGCTCAATGATGGAAATGGGCCAATGATTGTGCACAATGTGACCGAAAGTGGTCAAGTTTGTAACTCAACCGAGGTGCCCGGGGGGCCCAGGGGCCGTCGACAACCTTGGCGCATGGCTGGGAAAAGCCAGCAGCCGCCGGCTTCGGCGGGTGGCTTGGTTTTTTTTAAAAAATTTCGTCGGAGGGACCAAATCCATAAATAATATTTTTGGACGACGTCACAGGCAAGCCAATGGCCCAATGGGTAAAGCCGGGTATACTATTCGTAGGGGGGAGCACTACGGCGGTTTGAGTCCCGCCGTGTTCCCTCTTTTCCGTTTGGGGGGACTGGCGCGCAGTCAGATTTCGGCGCGCATCGGCGCGCGCCAGTCCAACAGGCGGGGTAATCTAAGTCGCGGGGTTTTCCCTTACAGTCATGCAGACAAAGCCGATGCTCAAAACGCATGCAGCAAGATTGGAAGGAATTATAGCCTACTTATGGGTAGGCAGGGGCGATTGTGCAAATACATCAAAGTTGATTCCTAGCAAGGAAGCATTGTTTAGAAAGAAAACCCTACACAACCGTGACCTTCGTAAGTACAAGCAAATTTTCCAAGCAAGTACGTAGCCGAAGTGAGCCATCAAGATTGTCTAAAGCGTAAAACCGACCCCTAACGATGAAAAAATGTATCTGGCCGCGGGCAAGGTGAAGGCAGCATGGGAGTACGGGAACTCCTTTCATTCGTTTAGCCATGGTTATGTCAAAAAATTAAGCAAATCCAAAGAAAAAACCCAAGTTTCGTGTATGTTACATGGCTAGGTTTGGCTGTTGGGGCGCTACGCACCCCCCCAACCAAGCCTGACAAAAAGGATTAATATGCGTCCTGCCCTAAAGGGTCAAAAAGTGCAAAATCGATAAATAATGAAAAATTAGCTTTTTCTGGTTTCAAAAATCTTCAACCCTGCTTTTGCAAACATGAAGATCAAAGATCCGAATGCAATGTCTTGCAATGCTTTAGATGAAAGACTGTACCAAAGCAAACCTTTTTTGACTAAACTGCAAATCATTTGCTCTTGGCATATGAAGCTAGGGACGGATTGCAGTATACGGCCTCCTCAACCAGCTCTGTCTTTCTTATCTTTTCAAATATGCTCCCTTGCTAGCCAAGGAAGGTTTTTAGCCAAAAGCATACGAGCTTGGGTGAAAACCTACATTTGTGGTGGTGAAATTACAAAAAAAAACAGTTCTCATTTTCACCAACGGTCTACCCTTTGCCAAGGCTACATTTGAAAATACCCAATAAGCCTTTGCATTCTCTTTTGCTGACATGTTGATATTTTTGATGAGCATGGTTGTATTTTGGATGTTTAATTTAATTCTTGAACCAGTGCACCTAAATACAATGTGAAGACCGTCTTTGACAGGAGAAGAAGCTACGGTATGTTCTGAGAGTGTAATTAGATTCCGAGACTGTCTCGTACTGTTGCAGCTTCGCAAAAAAAAAACGATGTTGGAGACCGCACAATTTTATTAATTAATTTTATTTTATTATTTTGTTTGCTTGTGTTACTGCAGTGCCCTGCTACAGATGGGGTGGGTGGATTTCGAGATTTTTCCAATCTAGCTATTATGAAATATGCATGTCGTGCATGGCATTCCCTTTGTTTTTGAGATGTTAAGGACGGCCATGGCTCTGAGGTAGGGATGAAATTAGGGGCTCTGGAGGGTGCTCGTACTGGTCTGGTTGGTCTTGCCTCATGCCTTTGTGCCTTAGACAGTGCCCATGGATGATCCATTTTTGAAATGGATCATTTGGGTCTTGTTCGTCAATCTATGGACCCTATCAACCACGGCTCCATGTATGCCATCCTGCCACCCTGCCGCCCAACAGAGGGGCGGCGCCCAGGGCCTCTACTCTGTGCGGAAGTGGCGTGGGAAGAAGGGCTCAAAGAGGGTTGCAGGCAGGGGTTCGTTAGGATGGCTGTGAGGAGCAAAACGATGTTTCGCACAGCCTGGGGACAGACGTGTTTCGGCGTTTGCAGTGCCATAGAGTATGTTAGCGCAAAGTTTCCCCCTATTTTCCCATTTTTTGTCCCCGTGTTGGGGACCCCCGAGAAGGCAGCGGTGATGTAGCCATTCCGCCCACACGTAGTCCCCCGGTCAGAAAGCCTAGGCTGGAGGAGGGAGCCACGTTTGGGGGTAAAGCTTTGGGATAGATGGCCGGTACATGGATTTGGATGCCCGGCGTGCCAGGTGCGCGCTGGACAAACGTACCCTCATAGCCACTGGGGCGTTTGAGTGGGGGCCCCCGACTTAGTCAACATATTGGGACCTGAAAGGGATAGAGTAGGAGGTAGTGGGGGAGAGCGCAGCGGAGGGGCAGGCTAAAGGGGAAGGGGGCCTCGGGGGGCCACAGCGCCCGGTTTGCTGGTGATGTGGAAGCGGGTGTCATCAACTTAGTGGAAGGGGGCAGCGTGTGGGGGGAGCATCGCCGCTTTCTCGTTGACAAAAAGGTGCGTGTGGTCGTTTGTTGGCCAGTGAGGAGCATCTGTCGTTTGTGCGTGCCCTTGCACGCCATGCCACAGCTTTCCGTTCCGGGGGGCTAAGAATGGCATTGCATAGATGTACTCAGGCATTTGGTGCAGTGTTCTTGCCCGATAAAGTGGCACACTACGCATGTTGCTTATATCAGCAGATGAAGGCATCCCTTGGAACATACCACTTGATGCCCCCCCACTCCCGACCCTGAGCATGTGCATGAGGAGTCGGTAGCGCACTGCCGAACATTGCTGCGTCTGCATACCCCCCCCCCTCTTGTGCAAGCACGCTCAAAGTCACGACTGTCAGACAGGCTCCCGTGCTTGTACCAAAAGAAGGTATGTCGCCAAAAGCCTGCTCATACCTCACCCTAAGCACATTTTTTGCAATGGGACACACATACAGCGTGGCGATGGAGGTCCATCAACACAGCGTATACACTTTTGTCGACAAAAATCTGTTCCAACGTCTTGTCCATGATGAAAGTCATCACCTGTTCATTGGTGTCCCCCCTTTTGCCGCTGTTGCAAGGACACGGCGATGCTCCCTATTCTTAGCATCCCTTTTCATGACCCACAGACATGTGTGACCAGATTACAGCTCGTCGGGTGCTTTGGGAGGTTTGTTCGTGTCTGCCAGAAATTCCTGGTGTTTTTTTCATTTATGGTGAGTAGTAGAACCTTTTGGACTCCCACTTTTGTGCAGTCACAACGCTCACGACCGAATGGAAATCAAAACGCCAAAACATGACGACCTCAACTTTTTTGAACCCCCCCCCCCTCTTTCCTTCCCCAAACCACGTGCAGACCCACAGAGGGCCAGAATGTACATTGGCGAGAGGCCAATAGGCACTGCCAACGGCAAACAAACCAACTCCATGGCCTCATGCGAGCCCCCCCCCCCCTCCTTCCTCCTTTTCTTCCACGCCTCCCCGTTAATGCCGGGCGCTGGTGCCAGACTACATTGATCGTACCCCCGAGCATGGATCGTTTTCCTGTTTTGACACCGGCCCTGCTCATAGCCACACCTAGGACCTCATGCGGGGGCGACAACGCAGCCCTTGTCAGGAGCACGTGCTGCTGTCCGACCACCGAAAAAGGTGCAGGCTGTCAGCCCATGCACCCCGAGTCATGCACCGTCCCGTTCGGCATCATCCGCCAAGAGTTTGGAGGGCGCTCTTCGAAAATTTCACCGTGTATAACATTGCAGTCATACTGTTTGTGCCCTTTGTGGCTCAATCCCCGTCCCCCCCCCCCCCCTCCGCCCCCCTCTGGGCGCTGGTTGTACGCCCCCCCCCCCCAAACTTTCCCAAGAACCGCCGTGACCACAGCACATGACCTGAAACTCAATCTGTGGCAGCGCCTTGCGGCGCCTTGCTGGACAGCATGAAGTGAAGCACATGGACGAATGACCACCAAAGGACAGAGTTTCACTAAATTGGGCTGCTGTGCACATGTCAATGAGCATGGAATGACCTGATGTTCGACTGTGTCTGACGTGAAACCCAATCCTGCGCACCGAAAAGAAAGGAGTGCCAGGACAAGTGCCGATGGTCGCTATCCTCCAGAATCGCTCTGGCATCAAAGCAGGCAGAGCCGCGGCACCATTGTCCAAGCCGTTCAGCAAGGTGCCGTCACAAATTGGGGAAGGAAAGGGTAAACATCCCCCGGCGCAACGCGCCGGAAAGTTTTTTTTCCTTCCCACGGTCATCGTAGCACTGGACAGCTCTGAACCTTGATCCCGAGGGGTCACCTCGAGTACTGTGAAGTGAGCAGGCTACGCCAGCTCATCTTGGTCTGAGCCAAAAAAAAAAGTTTTTTTCCTTCCCGCGATACGGGGCTGCTGATGGCCGTGCGCAAGAACCGACCCCTGGTCCCGCGGCACTTTTTGGCTGGAAAACACTGTCTAAGACCCGCAGGTCACATGGCAAAACAGTGCTGGTTCCTGGGCACGAGAAGGGGGGGGGGTAATACGCAGCGCCTCAGCAGTATGGGATCCCCACCCCAGGCCTGTGCTTAATATTTTTTTTCCGCAAGGAGGAGGGTCTCCGCCCCTCTGGACCCCCTCCCCCCCCCCCCCCAGACCAAAGTGACCATTGTGGGGAAAAACGAAATTTGCAACAGGGAAAATCTTGTCGGGCCATTTTTGGTACACAAATTTTTGGGTCCCAGACCCCCCCCCCTCCCCTCCTCCCGTTAAGCACAGCCCTGCCCTGGCCCCCACCCCCCACACTCCACCGTCATGGTGCTGCCCTCTCGATGGCAGCCTGCGCGATGATATTGCTGCTGAGTCGTCTGAGGCGCCCGGGAATCCTCCGGGACCCCGCGGCCCCACGGGACTGTCAAGCATCCGCTGGGGCTCTGGGATCGCCTGGATGCCGCCTCTTCCCTCTCATCTTCCCTGTGCAGGTGTCCGCCACCCTCTCCTCTGCCGCAGGTCAAACTTGTGCCCAGCAAAAGGACTGCATTAAGTTCAATTTCGGCGGTTGCTCCGGCGGCCAACGCCAGGTTTGCATGGTCCGATACAACGCGGGCGCCTGCGTCAAGTCCGACTCTGACACCATCAGCCACATCTGCAGCAGCGTTCCCGGCGACGATGGCAAGATTGGGAGCTGGGCATTCCATGACTCCCGGGACGAGTGCCAAACCGTTGCAGGGGGAGGTAAGTGTGGGCCAAGCCTGCTGCGGGGGGCTTTTTTGCGAAGACCTCCTTCCACCAGAACAACGCCCCCTCCCCCCTCCGTGAGACCCCCCCCTTTGCAAAGCCTCCCCTCTTTCACAACCCCCTCCCCCTTGCCCCCCCCCCCCGCCCCTTTGCGCTCCCACACCTAAGTAAACCCTGGGGCCGGTGACCTTGATGTAGTGTGGGGGTCCGAATGGCGTCAGGCCATCGCGAACAGAGAACGGGGCCACGGCAGCCGGAGGGGGCTCCGTCTGCTTGAAGTTGCCCAACAGCTGGCGCCCAGGGGGGGGGGGGTTGGTCGCCTCAAGTTGCCTGACTCCTCTCCTCCTCCAACCCCCTCCCCCTCTCTTCTCTGCACCCTGGTGCCCTGGTTGCCCTGCAGCACCCATAGTGTGATGCCCCTCGTTGAGCTGCCCCTGTGGGAGTAGCCTGGGGGAGTAGCCCGGGGTGCGGAGGAGCAAGTGAGGCACCCAGGCACGGGGTGTGTACCTTAGTAGATCCCTCCCTCCCTCCCTCCCTCCCCTCCTTCCTCTTATGTGCCCTTCAGCACCGGCATGAGGTTCCATGGCCGTCCCGGGGGGGGGGGGGGGGCTGCTTGAAGTTGCCCACTATCAGTGCACTCAAGTTCGGTGCGCAAGGGGGGCCTCGCGCACTTCAATTCGCCATCAGAAGGCGGGGTCCCAGTGGCTGTCTTTGCCCTTTGACGGAAAAACTAGATGAGCACGGCTGGTCGGGACGTTGAGCAACCAGAGCTTCACGCCTGGGTCCCGGGGAGCCCCCCCCCCCCCCCCGCAACGCTCAAGCCATCCATCCATGCATCCATCCATCCCCCCCCCCCTCCCCGTGGACCCCCCCGCGCCGAGTTTTGCTCAACAACTCCGCGGGTCCTGGGGTGGGGGGATGGGGGGGGGGCTAACACCCCCCCCCACGGACCCGGATTTCATTGTGGGAAAAAAAGAATTTTTACAAAAGGAAATATCGATTTGAGCTGTTTTTCGTACAAGCTTTTGGGCTTTTGGGTTTCACGCCCCCCCCCCCCCCTATGGAGACCCCCCCCCCCTGGCAACTCCCACGCCCAGGTAAACCCGGGGTCGGTGACCTTGTCGTGGTGGGAGCCCAAATGGCTCTGGCCATCGCGAATAGACCGGAAAAGAGGGTTCCGCGGTCAGGGGGGGCTCTGGCTGCTGCTTAAAGTTGCCCAGTAGACGGCGCTCAACGGGGGCCCTGATCGCCTTAAGTTGCCGGACGATGCCAGCCTGACTACCTGTGGACCGCTGGGACCTCTGACAGTGCCCGGCCGGGATTCCGAGCGCAGGGGTTGCATGTACGCGCCTCCTCTCCTCCACCACCCCCTCCCCTCTTCCTAGCACCCAATTGCCCTGTTGCCTTGCGGCACCCATAGTGCGTTGCCCCTAGTTGAGTTGCCCCTCGGGGAGTAGCCCGGGGGAGTAGCGTGGGGTGCTGCAGAGCAAGAGAGGCACCCAGACACGGTGCGTGTACATTAGTAGATCCCTCCCTCCCTCCCCCTACCCACCCCTCATCCCTCCTATCTGCCCTTGGGCACCCACGGGGCTGGATGATTCGAATGCCCTGACGTTCTACGGCAGTCCAAGGGGGCCTGGGCTGCCCAAAGTTGCCCACGGTAAGCTGATGGGTCACAACAGCCTAAATGCCGTGGGTCAGCTAAGCCCGAATTCAAGAAGCGCGGCTGGCAAGGACTGCGAGAGATCCGAGCTTTTGGCCCGTGTCCCCGGGAGTTGCCCCCCGAATTCTCGCACCATCCATCCATCCATCCATCCATCCATCCCCCCCCCCCTCCCCCGGCGTCATTTTCCTCAAAAGTCCACAGCGTCGAAGGCACCAAAGACAATTTTTCCTCTGGTCACAACAAAGTTGTAGTGGAAAGTTCTGGTTTGGGCCCTCACATGTGTCCTTCCCCCAGGGGGGGGGGGCGTCATTTGGCGACCGTTCCATCCGGGCGTTGGGGGGACCGTCTCGCGTTCTGGGGGGGGGGGGTTCCCTTCACAGGGGTGGGGTGGGGGGCGGGCACCCATCCTTTTGCCTGGCCAGGATCATTTTTGTGACCCTGTTTGGCCTCGCCCCCAGCCCTTGGGTGTGTAGGCTCTTGGGGATACAATCGCCACCGGGCGATGGTGCCTGTGCACAATATGGCCCACGCAGCAATCTGGATACAGTATGCATGGCTGGGGGAGCGGGGGGGACTGGGGGAAGGTGAGGGGGCCCGGAGGTGTCAGGGTGCCAAAATGCTTCAAGAGTAGAGCATGACGATATACGATGAGGACATCAACCTCCCCCGACTAAAGGGGGAGCAAATCCAAACCGAACGCCCCCCGAGGTTTCTTGCATGCCCCACAATTTGTCCCTCAAAAACATGTTCTTTCGAGTTTGTGCTGCCCACTGCACAGCCACAGCGTTTCTTTTTCAAAATCAAAAAAAGGACATGACCTCACCTCGCCGTCCCTTTTAGCTGGAACAGCCACGGGTTCTTCTACCGGCAATGCCCTTATCTCGATGCAGAGACAGGACACGATGCAGTGAATAGATGGCATTGTTGTCATGTAGAAACGGTGGCCCCATTGGCGATTCGCTTTGCGTTCTCTTCAAGACATGGCCACTTTGGATTTTCGGAGCGGCAGATCTTTGGCTGTCAGCCCCCGGGCTGGGGATGTGGGTAACGCCTCCAATGCGCCCACACCCTTCCACAAGGCCAAACATAACATTCCAGTTTGCGAATGATGCGGGCTGAATGGACATACTCTGACCGAGTGCTGCCACTGCAAGCTACGGAGACCACGGATCGGTGCTTACGTCCCACAATCACTCAATTCTTGTGTCCACAGCCAAACACTTTTCTGCACTGCACCTGCGGACCACAATGAAACACATTTGTGTGTGTCTGTGTGTGTCTCAGACGATATCTTTGCGTATGTGGCGTATAAAGTTTTGTTGCATTTCCTTCTCAGCAGCGACTGCTGCGGTTGCTGGAGCTGCAGCTGCACTCGTTGACAGCACGTGCTGTGCGATTCAACACAACCTAGGCTGGTGAACTTTTACTTGGGGGGGGGGGGGTTGGAGCCCCGGCAATTTTTTTGGGGGGGTTGCGGCAAGGGGCTCCAAGGGCTGCAAGCTCATTTCCTCAATACAAATGCCTGAAATCTTGCCTCCAACGATTTCTCCGGCCTCCTGCGTGGCCTATGGGCATTGTAACTGGGTGTGCAGAAGTCTGGGACCGCAGTTCAAGTTTGGCCAGGGTATGCGGCAATTCACTAAAGACTCCAACAAGTGGCAAGGCAGTTTTGCGATGTGATATGGGAAACCAATGATTTGAAATGTGCATGAGGAAGATGGAAAAAGAGAGCCGGCCCTTTGGAGCCCCCTCCATAGGGGGTGGGGGGAAGGGGCTCCAAGCCCCCCCCCCCCACCACCCCCAGTTAAATTTTCGGGAGCCCTAATGTCAGGACTTCACACCGAAACGCACAATGATCGTCAGCACGCAGCCCGTCCACATGCCGGGGGCCCTGCACGACGATGTGTTCCCGCAGGGGATGCAAAGTTCTCAGTGAAAGACGGCACGAGGTGCGGCGAGGCGGGCACGTTCACGGTGATGACCAGTGCGGGCACGGTCACCGCCGAGTGCGAGGGGCCGGCGAACTACTGCGACGGCAACAACCGGAAGGAGTGCCTGTGGACGGTCCCGACGCCTGCGTGCGGAGGTCTCCCTTGCTGCCCCTGTGGCCTCCCAGGCCCCTTTGGACTTCCATTGGAGCGCTGCGGCCCTCCCCACGGGTGGCGGGGCTGAGTGTCTGGCGGTCGGCGTTCGAGCGCTGGCGGTTGAGAGTCGGCTGCCGGTGGTTGGCGGTTGGTGGACGTTCGTTCCGGCGCCCGGGTATCGTGCTCGCGGGATGATCTGCGCCGGTCTGCCACTGTCTGCGCACTCGGTGGCGCCTCCGGCATGCGGCAGACAGTGGCTGCAGACTGCGTGGGCGTCTCCTACTCAACCCGAGTGAGCACGCCGCCGGCGCCCGCCGGCGCCCAGCGCACCAAATGAGGGAGGGAGTAGTGGACGTGGTGCGCGCGCAGTGCGTCTTCCGGGGTCGTGCCGTGGACCTGTTCAGCGCTCTGGGGGCGCACCGTGCGCTGCGCGCGCGCTGTGCGAGAAGTCGGCTGTTTCTTGCCCAAGCAGAGGCACAGTTTCCACATTCGGACCCGCCGCCGTTTGCCAGTCGTACGCGTGGAGAGTGGCAGCGTGAGGTGTATCAGAAAGGATCCGGACAGCCAATCTGAATTGTTGGGACAAGGAAAAGCCGCAAGTCCTGGGGTTTCACAGTTTTGAATGGGTCATGCACGCTTCGGTAGGTGGGTGGTTTTCAGGGGTGTTCCTGGGATAAACAACGTAATGACTGGCGCTTTGCCCGCGCTGTGCGAAACCGCCCCCTATGACAACCGATCTTGAGAAGCCCTCCAAGGCACAGCGTTTGCAGGAGCTTCAAAGGCGGACCATTTGCCTGGGTCGTTGTTCAGATCCCCTGCAGTGCACGCGCGCACCCCCTCAATGCCCTGCAGCACCTTACTTTTGTTGGTTCCGCCGCGTTCCCCTTGGGGGTTGGGTCGGTTCCGGTGTGTGCAGCGCCGGTAGCTCCTCAGGGGCATCTGCTACCAGTGTCCAAGCGGAGGCCTCCCATGGCCCCGGAGCCATATAAATGCGAAACGCCCCCCCCCCCCCGTTTGCACAATCACGGGCCCGGTAGCAGTGCGGACACTTGGGGGTTGCAGTGTTTGCGCAAGGGCGCGTGTGCGCGCGCGACATGCGCCCTGGAACACCCGTTGCAGACACAACCCAACCCTACCCCTCAAAACACGCCGATGCACAGCATTGTCCTCACAACTCAGGCATCGCCCAGCTGCTGGGATTCAGCTCCACCCACACTGTGACACCCAACTTGGCCACTCCTGCGGCCTGCACAGCGCTACAAACCACATTTTCTTTCCCCCCGGGGGGGGGGGGGGGGGGCTCCTGGATGCTTGCTGCTACCGAAACTGGACCACAGATCACACCCCTAGCACCCCCATACCGACCCCTTCCAAAGACCCTCAAAATTAGGCCACCCCAGCTACCCAAACGCCCCTAAATTTAGGTCACCCAAACTACCCTAGCTCAAGACAAATGCAGCTACCTTCCCTTTATGTAAGGCATCATGCAAAATGCGGACAGCCACACACATATCCTCTTTTTTGTTCAATTGAAAACTCACTCACCCTACCCCGGCACCGTACAGCACAACAC
>OZ038392.1:29867086-29882086 GCA_964036045.1 Eutreptiella sp. 'Long Island Sound 2002' | reverse complement strand
ACATTACGCATGGTAGAGGGGCACGTGGCACTCATGCCGGTGAACATCCAGGACACCGAGGGCAGGGTTCTGTGGCCGAGGGATCCACTGCCGGTTCCAGGCAAAACAGCGCGGCGACTGGCAGTGCAGGCTGTCAATAAATTTGCGAAACAGGTGGATGGTATTGTACTAGCGCTGGAAGTGTACATTCCGCGCACTGTTTTCCAGGAGACAGGAAAGCTTCTCAGACAGGCGTGTTGTGAAGCGCAGCTCATTTCGGAACATTGTTACGTGAGGGTGGTGGACAAAGGAAGTGGTGAATTGTGGGGATTTTGTAAGTGGTGGCTGTGGGGGGTGGTAGAAGAGTTCCTGAGAACGGAAGGCTATATCCCTGTACAAGCAGACGCAGACACGGTGAGACAGGAGGTTGCTGACCTTATTTCTGAGAAGGGGTGGGGCCTGAACCACAAGGGCCGCATGTGCATCCTGTATGTTATCGCAAAAGCGAAAAGTTTACGGAAAGGCACCATGCTCTGGCGGCCAATCGCTGCATACCCCGAACCCCTGCTTCCAAAAAAGAGGTTACGGTTGGCAGCACGGGCAATGACTAGGTTTCTGAAATATATCATTGATGAAATACCGAACTCATTCCAGTGTTTGCGGGTAAACGACGTGGCGCAGTGGCTGAGGTTCATAGACACACTTGGTTTAACAACAGTGACGGAGTTGGACTGTAAAGAACAGTTCAATAAAATTAAGCCGCAGTGGATTGAACAACACATGACAGAAGGGGCGGCGTATCTCACGGCCAAGCGTAGGTGGCGAATGGGGGAGGTGGTGTGGAGCATCCATGCAAGCTGCAACTCCCTGGACCGGGCAAGCAAAGGGACGAGCAGAGATTTCAGGTATGTTACACACACAGAGCTAAAGGAACTCGTGAGTTTTGAATTGCAGAAAAACAATCACTGTACAGCAGCAGGACGAATTTGGAAGCGGGTTAACTGCATCCCAATGGGTGGAAGCTTCTCAGCACAGAGTGCAGACGTGCGTCCGTCTGGGGAGCATATAAGACAAGAAACCGTTTTCGACGTTTAGGAGTATTGCACGTGTCACCGGAGGGATTTGTGCACTGGGTGGGGCGATGGACCATTGCACTGATTCAATTCCGCGATAATGTTCTTCTTGCAACAAATGCACCACGGACAAATTTTCAGGAGGTGGTGGAACAAGTCCGTGGTGTGCTTCAGGAGGTCTGGGGTATACTAGTGAGATGTGAGTGTGCAAACGATGCAGGTGTGTGTCAAGACAGGTGCATGGGCCCAGTATGCAGAGCAATGGGATACTGCATTGTGAGGACGCCACAGGGTGGCGGCATGAGTCACGTTCAACCCACAGCACTGCGGGACGAATGGTCTCTTAGACACACAGCACCGCTGATCTCCCCTGCACACAGTTATAAAGGATACTTAGCTGGTATATTTTCGAGTGCCCTGTGTAACGGACGGAAGTGGACAGAATCTTGGGGAGCACAGATTGCGTCAGCCCTAGCGTGGGTCCAGGTGGCACTGCTGTCGGGATATACACGAGAAGACACCGTGCATGCGATGCACAAGGGACTGCACCGGGCATACGGCGACGGTGCACACACAATTCAGGGTACAGTTAAGGCAGTATACTGTATCAGTTACTCGATGCTTGCAAAGAAGTGCATTGTTCTTGGGTGTATCTTGTAATTTGTGTAATTTTTTTTGCGGTAAATGCGTGTAACAAAAAAATCGTCTAGTTTTTTTTGCGCTAAGTTGTGTAAGCCGTCTCACACATTTACCGCAAAAAAACATTACACGATGTGACGATTTTTTTGTTACACGCATTTACCGCAAAAAAAATTACACAATTTACGGCAAAAAAAATTACATGACGTGACAATTTTTTTTCTTACACGCATTTACAGCAAAAAAAATTACACGACCTACCGCAAAAAAAAATTACACCATGTGACGATTTTTTCCTACACGCGTTTACCGCAAAAATGAAAAAATTACACGACCTTACCACAGGGAAAGAATTACCAATTTTACTAAAAATGCATGCCTGTAGGCAATGTGCCCACCTCTGGGCCACCTCTCATTCTGCCCGTCGCTGTGAAGCGGTGGGGACCCCCCAGGCGGCAGGGGTTATGTAGCCCCCCTGCCGACTTGTGGGCCACCTCTGATTCTGCCCCCCGCTCTGAAGCGGTGGGGACCCCCCAGGCGGCAGGGGTTATGTAGCCACCTTGCCCACTTGTGGGCCACCTCTGATTCCGCCCCCCGCTCTGAAGCGGTGGGGACCCCCCAGGCGGCAGGGGTTATGTAGCCACCTTGCCCACTTGTGGGCCTTTTCAGGTTCTGCCCCCCGCTCTGAAGCGGTGGGGACCCCCCAGGCGGCAGGGGTTATGTAGCCACCTTGCCCACTTGTGTGCCACTTCAGGTTCTGCCCCCCGCTCTGAAGCGGTGGGGACCCCCCAAGCGGCAGGGGTGGGAGATTGGTTGACCGACAAGGATATCGTGTGTTGGTTGAACCAAGAGGTTTGCCACAATGAAATCGATGAACCACGTGCGTGGACTTTAGCGCTTCTATATATCAAGAGACTCTCCAAGTACATGAAGAGAGTTGAATCGGGCGAAAGAATGGCAAACATGAGGTGGTGCCGCCGCCACATTTTTGTGGTTAATTCCAATGACAAGGAAGGGTTGCACTGGTTTGTGTGTGCCTTCGATTGTCGTGTCCGGTTGGAGCTTTTCACCATTTGGGTTTGGGAACCCCTAAGCTCCACATATTTGATCCGTCCTTTCTTGTCGGCCTTGAAGAAGTCTCCGTGAACCACCAAGCACCGCGCCTTGGGATTCCAAACGGACAGTTGGTCTTGTGGTTTTCAAAGCTTGAACATCGTGAAGCCGGTGGTGGAGCACCGGAGTACTTTTTCCGATGTGCCCCTCGTCCCAATGGGTGCCGGTTTTGTGGACTATGTGCTCAGCATTGTTAATGCTGATCGTGCTGTGCGGGTCGTTCAAGCGCCCGGTGATGATGTGGAGGGCGCGACCGAGCTTTCTGGCCCTCCTGAGTCCCCCCCCCCAGCACCCAAGTTGAAGGCGCACTTTCGGCTAAGGAGGAGAGTGTTCAGGCCACCCCCACCCCACTCGAAGGCAAGGAGGCCTCCGCCGAGCAGAGCGTGGAAAGCCCGGAGGCCGGGCCGCAACCTTCCATGGCCACTCCCACAGAGGAGGAGGACACCCGTCCCAAGGTCCTCATCCGTGGAGAGTGGCGCAAGGTGCCGGATGGCTACCCAACAGATGCATCTGGCCAGCTGGAGCGTGACAAGCTTTTCATCGATGACATGTCCAAGGAGGTAGTGGCAGAGTTGCGCGCCGCGTGTCAGTTTAACCCCAATCCTGGTGCAAAGCCCAAGTCCGGTGACACAAAAACGGACTTGATCTACAAGCGTGCATTCTGCAACTACTTGTAGCGGGTGCATGTTTTGTGGGCTGTATTTTCCTCCGCCGTTTGGTGTACCAATGGTGGAGTGTATAAGATTGCTATTATATTGGCCCCATGCCAGTGCCTTGGTGGCCTATAATGGTGGCACCAGCGTTGGCCATGGCCCTGTCAGGACTCTTTTTCTTGAGCCTGATTTTGTTCCCGGTGCAGGCACACTAGAAGTTGGCCATGGCCCTGTCAGGACTCTTTTCTTGGGCCTGATTTTGAGTCCAGTGCCAATGACAACATGTGAAACTATGTTATATTGGCCGAGTCCCAACTAATTGGTGGCCACGTAGAGTACTATGTGTGGACTCGGCGTCCCATCGTTAAGGTCGCTATGGGGTGCCGTATGGAACCGGTAGCTGTAGATATTGCGCATGTATTGCAAAGGTTGCATTTCTTTCAATTTTTCAATTTATTTTATAATTCACACGACTTACCGCAAAAAAAAATTACACGCATTTACCGCGAAAAAAAATTACACGACTAGACCATTTTTTTTGTACAAGACTTACATTTTTCACCGTTCTTGGGCAGGTGCAGAATTGGTTAAAAGAGAAGGCGGCCTGGAGGGGGAGTGAGTACAGCTCGTGGGTAGGGCCACAGAATGCGACACTGCGCTCGTACTCCCCTGTCTGGAACAGTGATTTTTCAGCGCTGGAGGTGATGCGAGGGGCCTGTTGTGCACAGGCCGACTGTGTGTGTGTATCCCCCCGGTAACGGCTGGTATGAGTATTACTTGCTGATTTGAGCCATTAGATTTAGTTGGTTGGGCTGGGAGTGGTGACAGGGCGAGAAGACACGGTTCCAAACATCCAGTGACGGGAAGGATTTACACGAATGCTTTACTTTGAGCCCCCTGACCCTGTGCTGCAAAAGAGCAGGTCGTGCTGTCATCTGACAGCATGCCTTCGTTTCCTTACAGCGTGGGTGATTTGGACATCCTGTGTGCCTGCTCACTACAGAAAGGCGCCTAGTCACTGATGGTCATGACTTTTCTTTCAACCGGCGATGGTCAATCTATTGCTTGGGGGGGGGGGGGGATAGTGCTCACGTGGGTTGATCCGCGCAGATCTGCGCACTCGGCGGTGCCCTTGGCGCCTTACATCTTTGCGGCGCCTTCAGCGCCTTACGATTTCAATGACAATCAGTGTCTACAACCTGCAGTCAGTGTCACACAGTGTCTACTTGTGGCCGACGGTGTCCACAGACTGCATGGGTGTAGTCTGCTGAACCCGAGCAGGCACGTTACCCGGTGAAATGCCCATTGTTGCCCGGCACTGGGATTTTCCCGACAGACCCTTATGGTCCGCCCCATGTGATCCAGCCTTTGCTTAGTGGCTGGTTGATACTATACCGCGGGGAGGGGGCGGGTCAGAGGTCAAAAACAAAGTTTTTGTACCTAAAATCGACCTCCAATTTCGGACCCCTTTGACAAATTTCATTTCTTTCCCCGCGGAAAGATTTTTTGATGTGGGAGGGTGGGGAGTGGGTGGGTCAGCCAATTTACGCCCCCCCCCCCCCCCGGGTATCACTATGCAAAGGCCTGATTTGATCTCCCTGAGTCCATTAGGCATGGCAAGTGCTTGATTGTATGCGTCGGACAAGCCATCGGCCGCTCTCCTTCTGCAGTGGACTGCGGGCCCCCGAGCCTGGCAAATGCCGATTTCAGCCTTTGCTCCACCTACACGTATGGAGGCCTGTGCCCTGTCTTCTGCAACACCGGGTACGCAGGGTCTCCCTTCGCCGTGTGCGAGCCGGACGGGACCTGGACATACCTGGGCTCGTGTCAACGAGGTATGTGTACCTGGCCCTCAGGGGCCTTGCTCCGTGTGTTGCTTGGCAGGGCGCTCCATGCGGTGAGGTAAGCCCCGCAATTTTCGCACATTTTCCCCACAATTTCCCCACAATCTTCCCGCAATTTCCCACAATTTTTCTCAACTGCATTTGACGCTCCCTGACCGCTACCCCCCCCCCCCCCCCAAGGGCGTTGCTTTGATTTTCATTCCGGCAGGGGGGGGGGCTCCCCCCTGGACCCCCTCCCTCCCTCCCCTAGACCCCCTCCCCCCCTTCCCCCCTCTGCTCTAATTCACCTGAGAATCAGGGTTCTGGGAACCTTTTTTCATTGTGGCCAATTTTTCCTCCCGCGCCTTTGGCGCACCTCTGGCAGGGTTCTTTGGTCACTCCACTCGTATCATTTCTTCCCCCTGTTGCAGACACCATGTCCCAACGTCCCATAAGTACGTTCTTTAGCACCCCGGTACAGCCGTGTCCCCACGCAAAACGCGACAACGTTATAAATGCAACCCTCTATTTTCGCTTCCAAGATAGATGGACTGGGAAGAAAAGGCAAGAGGCGTACAATGTTGCACAGAAAGCATGTTCCACACTTTTTCTGAACACTACAAGGTCAACTCTGTCCAAGTTTATAAGACGAGCAGCCATCATGGCACGACAAGACTGCAGTTCAGAAGAGGATGACATTGGTGAGTCCAGCTCAGGTGAGTCGAACTCTGATTGATCTTCAGCAAACAATTTGATAACAATCAGCATTCCTCCGTGTTTCCTGTTTGTGTTGCCTGGTGGTGTTTAGGTGAGGGCAAAAAGATGAGTTGATTACCTGTCTTCAGACTATGACAGATTATGATAAATGTATGTGCTGAATGCGTCAGTGTGGTGCATTTTTGCAATTCCTAGTGGATATGGTTCATTTCGGCAGGGGGGGGGGGGCTCCCCCCTGGACCCCCTCCCCCCCTCCCCCCTCCGCTCAAGCAACGCCCTCCCCCCCCCCCCCCCCCTCTGCCTACGGCCTGCACAACGCTACAAACCACATTTTCTTAAAATTGGCCGTTGTGAACCTGAGCCCCATGTGGCGTCGTCGTGCGGGTGTAGTGGTCCGACCCACTGGCTGTGGGGTCTCTGCTGCCTTTCATGCCCTCATCTCCTGCGCGGGAGACGAGGGCATGGAACAGGGCAGCGACGCACTTCTCTGCCCCCCCCTGAAGAGCCAACCCCTACCCCCGTTTTGGAGCCCCAGGTTCCCCCAATCAGCCTGAATCGTTCGCCCAAATCAGTGGTTTTCTGGCTGCAAGTACCAAAAGAGACACATTTGTTGCCCCCGTTCAGGAGGTTTGAGCAACAAACACCACAAATTGGCTTTTTTTTTGCTCCTTTTTGAGCTCAAAACATCTTTTTGTGACCTTTGGCTGCTTGGGCCGTTACATGTCACATGACACACCGATTGGACACACCGATGGGCAATGGTGGCGTCAACAAGCGTATTCCGATGTGGGCAGTGTAGTTGCAAACATCATCTCTGAGGCAGAAAATAATATGGTCTAGCTATGCCTTTTTGTTGCTTACATGGAGGCTCGCCCACAAGGGCCCTCGCACGGTGTAGGGCAGACCCACACATGTGCCTTGATTCTTACCAATTTACCATGAGCCCGAGTCATAAGCCCGAATCAGTGGTTGCACCCGAGGCAGGGGGAGGGGGGTGCTCAAACTCCTATTCCCTGTGCAGCACCCCAGAGCCCATTAGGCTCACCGCCTTGCTCTCCCCCTCTCCAGCTGGGGCCCCAGGTTCACAAGGGAGTTGGCGGTCCACCCCCCGGGGGAGTGCACGGCTCATGCGCCATTGGGTGTGCACGACGTGCGTGCGGGCTCAGCATACGTGACGGCAGGCTCGTCCGCCTTCCCAGCGTGGCGACCTCCGTGTGCATGGCCACCTTGCCGGTGGGCTGTCCGAGCCCCCCCGGCCCCGGCGAGCGCGGCCGCACTTGCAGTAGGCCCTAGCGTCCCCCCACCTCCGGCGTCAGACCCCCCACCTGCGGCGTCAGACCCACCACCGGTTCCAGTGACCCGGAGCCTACGTCCTGCAGTCTTGGCGCCGCGCATGCCACCGCGCAGCCTGCTGACGGTGTAGCGCCCCGCGGCCGCAGCCATGCGTGCATTGGTTGCGCCACCGACCATGCGTTGTGCGCCTGCATCCAGTGGCCCTCGTCAGGGCGGTCCTTTGGGACCGAGATTTTTTGTTTTTAGTTAAGGACCGCCCTTAGGGACCGCCCCAAGGGACCATCAACCGCCAACCACCAACCGCCACCAACCGCCAATCGCCACCAACCGCCAACCGCCAACCGCCAACCGCCAGGGGTGACCAACCGCCAACCGCCAACCGCCAATCGCCAGTCACCAACCGCCAATCGCCAACCGCCTACCGCCAACACATGGTGTGCCCGCGGGCATTTTTGGGGAACCTGGGTACAGGAACACCTTTTTTTTTCCCTTCGTTAAGGACCGCCCTGGCCCTCGTGGCTCTGCCGGCAGTCGAATTTCGCGCCCCGCTGCACGCCCACCCTGCATGACGGCGCTTGGTGCTGGCGACAGAGCGCCCGCTTGGGCTGCACTGCTCTTGCTTGCCCTTGGCCAAGCCCCTGTGGCTGCCCTTGCATGGCCGCTTGTCGCGCGCGCTGCACTTGGTGTTGTGCCAGGTGCTCGAACGGCCGCAGCAGTGCCACTCCCGGCGCCGGAGGCGGGAAAAGTAGTCCAGCAGGAAGTTCTGCCTCCCCTGCCTGAGTGTGCCAGGCGCCGCGCGCACAGTGCTCAGCAGTGCTCCTCCCATATGATATGATTAAACATCTCCTGCAGGCGCGAGAAGTACGGGTGCTCTTTGCGTGGGCGGGTTGGGAGGCAGGCGGCTTTTCGGGTCCAAGGCGCTCTCCCGCTGGCGAAGAGGTGGAAGGGTTAAGGGAGAGGGTTGCCCAATTCCAATGTGTGTGTGTTGAGGGGTGGGGGAGCCGGCTGGTCGCATCGTGTTAGTTGCACACAAAAAAAAACAGCGTGCCATGTGTGTGTGTGTGTGTGTGTGTGTGTGTGTGCTCAGATTTTCATTTGCTGCTTGCCCTGAGGTCCTGATCGGACCTGTGCGTGTTGTTGTTGTTGTTGAGGGGTGGCACTCAACAATGATTTTCATAGCAGTACATCGGTAGGAACATAAACTTGGGCCCCTCCAAGAACTATTTGTGTCGAGTATTGAGGGCAGGGGGCAGTGGTTCTGCACTTTTGCACACCAGCACTCTGTTGCACTCTGTCCCGCTTGGACAGACCGAAAGATGTCTCGGGCCCTGACGAGAATCTACTGACGACCAGTGCCTGTCTTGCTTCTGCTTGTGCTTGGGATCGGTCGCGTCATCCGCGCGCGCGCGCGTGCGTGTGTGTATTGTCTATCAACAGACCGAAAGACGTCTGGGGCTGCCCTGCAGCTCCTGAAGAGCCTTCTTTCACCCCTTTTCTTGCTCTGTTCTTGTTGGCGCACGCGTGTGTGTGTTTGTCTGGGTCTAGTAGAGCCGACTTGGCCTCCTGCTGGACGATATGCGTCAGAAGGGACCCCATCCCGCGATCCATTGATCCTCAATGGTGTGTCCCGTTGGGGACCGGAGGGAAGGATTCCCGGCCTCATCGTCGCGACAGGCTCATGTGGGACCCCGCACATCACCAACGCGGACCTCAGCGGCTGCACGGATCACACGTACGGCGGCTCTTGCGTCGTGACGTGCCTCACGGGATTTGTGGGCTCTCCGACGGCGACATGCGGCTCCGACGGGCACTGGACGTACGGCGGATCTTGCACGAGAGGTGCTCTTCCTGTCACTCACATTTGGGGGTCCGTATGCAATGCGACAGGCGGTTGGAGGAGGTTGCCAAAGCGGTTGGGGGCGGTTACTGTCGGTTACAAATGCCATGGAAGCTGGCGCTGGCCGTCAGGGAGGCAGTGGCTGGGCGTTGGCTGGGCGCCCTGAAGGGGGAGGAGGGGGTACCCCCCCCCCCCTTCCAATGCCTCCCTGGCCCAAGGACAACAGATCGCTTTTGCAGCATTGGCAAAGGGACCAGAAGGGCCAGCCGCTGTTGCCAGTCAAGCGGTGAGTAATGTGCGGCTACAAAAGCGGTTGTGGTGAATGGCCAAGTGTCTGGGAACAGTTACAAACCCGCCCCCGCCCACCCAGTCACGCCGCCGAATTTTTTTTTGCCACCCCATCTTTTCTTATTTTAGGCCCGGAAACTGGCCCAGTGATTGCGTTGCTAGAGAAGCGCCAACCGACACGGAGGGCATCAGGGATCGCAGGCGGAGAAGTATTGGACTGGCCGTACACCGTAGGAGGAGGGGGGGGGGCTGCCCCCCCCCCTCCCCCGCGCTGACCAAAGTGGCCGGACAGCAGTGAGTCGGGGGCTTCAGAGTTTAGCACAGATGTGAGTGACCCTCGCAGGGTGCGGGGGAGGGTAATGCAGCAGTCCTGACCAGCCATGGCGGCGCCGTATATGTGAGTAGTCCTGAACTGCGAACCTTGTGACCACTCTGGCGGCGCCCCACGGCGCCATGCTTGATACACTGGGCAATGTGTGTCGCGGCTCCGCCGCGTGAGAGATGAAGTGCTGTTGGGATACCAGAGTGATTCTGGAGGGTGACGACCATTGTTGGGGGAAAAACGAAATTTGCAATGGGGAAAGTCTTGTCGGGCCATTTTTCGTACTTTTTTGGGTCCCAGAACCCCCCCCCCCCTCCTCTGCCCTCTCGCCAGCGCCTTCGGGAGGTCCGGGGATCGTCAGCCGTCTGGGTGGCTGTGAGACCTGACAACCGAAGGTAGGGACCCGGTCGTGCCGGTGAGGTACGGGCACACCGGCCATTGGACACCGCCTTTGGCGCAAACCCATACCCAACCCCCCCCCCCCCTCTTGCGAGAGCAACACCCGTGTCAGAACAACAGGGACTCCCCGGGGCTAACCCCGGACACCCCGGGGGTAGCCCCAGAACCTCCGGGGCTAGCCCCGAAAACCCGTCGGCTAGCCCTGGACTCCGCGGGGGTAGCCCCGGACGAGGTGTTGTTCCGCAACTTTTGGGACCGTGTCCTGTTTCCCTTTACAAATACGCCCCCTTTTCAGAGCAACAGTCGGTGTTATTTCCGTCAAATTTTATTATTGTTATTTATTTATTACTTTTTATTTGTCATTTTATTATTTATTTTGTTGCTCTCAAGGGGGGGGGGGTACATCCGGAGGTCCCCACGGGCGTACCCCCTGGAGGTGGACGTGGCGGATGCCCTCCTCAAAAGGCGGACACGTACGCACACCCGCGGGTCCTGCCCGGCATACTCACTCAGCCCTGAGGGCACCCCGGCCACCCCAAGGATTTGCTTCAACCACAAACAGCATTGGGGCTGTCATGTCAAGCAAAGATTCGTTTCGGTGGGCGTCAGTGGGCATCGTCGACTACAGCCCCTGTCTTTGACAGGGGAAGAAGCTATGGTATATTCTGAGTGTGTACTTAGATTCCGAGCCTGTCTCGCACTGTTGCCGCCTCATAAAAATAAAGAAATAAGTAAATAAATAAATAAATAAATAAATTGATAGATACATAAATAAAAAACAAATAAATGAATGAATAAACAAATAGATAAATAAAAAAGACAGAGATTTGGTTCGGTGGGTATCACCCCCTGCCCTTCCCCGGGGCACACGGGTGTGTGGCGCGGGCGCATGGGGTTGGCGACAATCCCAAGGAAAAGCCCTGGCCCAGGGAGTGGGGGGCCCATGAGGTGGTAGACATCGTCGCCTCACTCACTCTGCCCCACCGCGCCCCCTCACCCACACCGCACTGTACGCACTGTAGGCGCGGCGGGTGACGTGCCGTCTCCAGAATAACCCCCCCCCCCCCCTCAACGCCCCGATCTCCAGGCACAAGCCATGGGGGGTGTACCGTGCGCTGTGCGAAAAGTTGGCTGTTCTCCACCACCGGGAGTTCGGTAAGTTCAGAAGATTGAAAGGACGTTATTGAATGGCTGCTGCAGTGGACGGGGCTATAGGGGGCAGAATTTAGGTCCCTGGGACCCATGGCAAGCATCAGATGTTTGAATTTTTGAGTTTTGAATTGATTGTGCATGATTCCGCAGGTGGGTGGTTTTCAGGGTTGTTACCTGGATAATCACCGTAATATTTGGCGCTGTGCCCGCGCTGTGGACCTGGATGCTGGTCCATGGCCAGGGGGGGGGGTTGGCACAGGGCCTCGGTATCTGATTGTTTGCCTTTGGCGGCGCCTACTGGCCTCTCGCCACTGCTCATTCTGACCCTCTGTGGGCCCGAACGTGTTTTGGTTGTGTCAACGGAGCCCCTGGATGACTTGTCCTGTTTGACTACTCCGGGGCTCAGCTGTCCCGAAGACGGGCTGTTGCCCGTGCCGCTGACCAGGTGCACCCAGATGCACACTGCGAGTCAAGGGGGGGGGGGGGGTCGGAGGTCCGCAGTGTTCAGCATTTTTTCCGCGATTGCCTTTTGCGTGCTCGTTGGTGCCCTGTGTGTCCCCTTTGCTCCTTGAGGCTTCGGGAGGTTTGGTTGCGGCACCGCAATTTTCCCGCAATTTTCCTTCCGCGATTTCCCGCGATTTCCCCGCAATTTTTTCGCAGTTTCCTCCCAATTTTTCGCATTTGGATGTGACGCTCCCTGACCCCCCCCCCCCCCGCCCAGGCCATGGCGCCGTGCAGACTGGCACGCCCCCGCCCGGCCGTGCGTGTCGCCCCCCCCCCCCCCCCGGGCGGCCCTGTCCTGTTGCGGTTCCTCGTGCAGTGTCCTGCGGAGTGCCCTCCACCGGCCTCAACCCCAACGTGGACTACGCCGACTGTGTGGATCACACGTACGGCGGGCGCTGCAACCCCTTCTGCCTGCCCGGATATCAAGGCTCTCCCACGGCCGTGTGCGGTGTGGACGGGCAGTGGACCTACGGGTCGAGCCTATGCAGAGTGGGTATGTCGCAGTGCCCGCCCCTCCCCCCCCCCCTCCCCGCCCCAATGCTGTACTGGCGCCTGCTGTCGCTGCATTCTTTGCTTGTTGGTGACAGGGCTGTCCTTAAGAACTCCAATTATTTTTTGTTCAGGACAGCCCTTAAGCATCACCAACCGCCAACAACCGCCAACAACCGCAAACCGCCAACCGCCGCCAACCGCCAACCGCCAACCGCCAACCGCCGCCAACCGCCAACCAATGTTCAATACTGTTTCTGTGGTTTTTGTGTCGTGCCCATATCTCAACCATGAAGCAGAGGGCGTCCCGTGAACGTTCGTTTCTGTTGGCGTTACGAACCCCCTTTCCCCCCCTCTTAAGGACAGCCCTGGTTGGTGTTGGCGAATGCCAGTCTGCATAACACAGCCTGTGTGCCGCAATGCGCCGGTAGGAGCCTGAGGGCCGGGAGGGGGGGCGGGGGGCGAATCTGCAGCACCGAATGTGAAGTGAAACTGTTTGGCAGAGGGGCCCGGGGCCATGCACCGCCATCCACCGAGTGCCTCTGGGCATCCTCCCGGCGCTCCTCAACCCCCGGCTCAACCGCACCGCCGTGCGGCGCCGAGTCCAACGCCGTGGTGCTCACCGGAAAGTCCAGGCGACACAGAGGAACGCTGGGGGTCCTCCGGCGGCGGCGGCAGCAACGAGAGCGGTCTGAAGCGTGTGTCTGAAGCGTGTGTGCGGGTGGCGTTCCGCTCACTCTGACGGTCTCCAGCGGGTGTAGCCGGGTCCTGGACAAGGTGCTTCGGTCCCTGAGTCCAAGGCAGGGATGCATCAGAAGGAAAGGGACCTCGGGCAGTCCCAGAAGCCGTTCGATAGGCGGTGAGAGGCGGTTGCCAAAGCGGGTGGGGGCGGTTACTGTCGGTTACAAATGCCATTGAGGCTGGTACTTGCCGTCAGTGAGACAGTGGCTGGGCGTGGGCTGGGCGCCCTGGAGGGGGGGGTACTTTGAGGGGGAAAGGGACATGTGGTGGACGGCCGGGACAACGCGCGGAGGAGCAGGGCACCTGGGCCTCACGCACACGGAAACGCAGCGCGGCAGGTTATGGACGGCCTGAGGATGGAGGTGTGTGGACAGCAAACACAGTCAAACGACCCCCACAACAACCAGCACAACCCCCAATACGCCAACTACTGGGCACCGCTGACGCGCAAACGGCACACCATGCCACATTCAGCACAGCCCCAACACACCAACCACTGGGCTCCGTGAACGCGGAAACGACACCAGCAGGAGCACCGGCCGCAGCGGCCGACAGAACACAGCGACCCAACGCAACATGCGAAGGGAAGAACGGGTGACTGTCCAGGGCCCCGTAAAGGAGCAACAACCCGACGGAATGTCACACGGGGGGGGGGGGGGATACCTTTCCCCCGTTCCAATGCCTCCCTGGCCCAGGGACAACAGATCACTTTTGCAGCATTGGCAAAGGGACCAGAAGGGCCAGGCCATCTTGAGAGGGCTCTGTGACCCCGTCCCGCGGACAAGGTCACCAGAAGTGGAAGGTTGCTGAGGCCCTGTGCTGTGATGGGAGCCCTTGTGATGCACGGGGGAGTGGGACGCGGTGTTTCTCGGGCGCCATCGCTTTGGGCAATGGCGATCAAGAGCCTCCACCACGCGACATGCCCCCGTGCTAAAGGCAGCAAAATGTTTGAGCTGTCACAGCAAACCATTTTGTTGCTCGGGGCAAAGCACAGCAGCACGCTCACCTTGGCACTGTATACGCCAGTGCTGGCAGGGCATGGGGTTGGGGGTGGTTATCATCGAGACCAAGACCTGGGTTTGGACCGCCTCGTGGGAGCAGATCCGAACCATCGGGGGTTCAACGCCGACACGGCAAACGCCCGGACCAGCCGTGCGCTTGAATCGGAAAAGGGTGACGAGGAGCCCCCCCCCGCCCTCCGCCCTGGGAAAACGAACAAGATTTTTGGGCCCTTTTTGGTACCCCTGGTACCCCTGGATCTCAGACCCCCCTCTTCAAACGAGCCTGACTTGGGCCTGCTCGGAGACCACGGGGACATGCAGCGTTCCTGCACGTGTGATGTGCGGCTCAAAGGTGCACGACTTTATGCGCCATCTCACGCGATTCCTCTGCGTGGATTTTAGTCACATTGCATTGTTTTGGGGTGCTTCCCACATCATTGGGAAGAGCTGAATAAGAGCTCTCCGAAAACGTAGCACATACCCCCCGCTATAAAGCAACTCGGTGGCAGAAATCAGCCAACGGCAGAATGGGCGGCAGGGCGTTAGAACTTTAGCAGCAGCAAAAACCCAACTTTTTTTTCGTGTGGAGGCCGTATTTTTGACATATCGGTGAGTTTGAGGGTGTGGAAAGGTGCATTAGAACGGCATTTTCGAGGGGATTTCCAAAAGTAACACATACCCAACTCAGCTGGCCCCAATTTTGCGCCGCGGTGGCAACACCGCAAAATGGCGCTAGTTCGGGGTTTAGACCCCCGCCCCCCAGTCCAACGACGAAAATATGTGTGTATTGGAAATGTGTGTATCGGAAATTGTATCTTATTCTTTTCCGAGGACTTTATTTTTCGTCGCTGGACAACGGGGCCGGGGTGGCGTAAGAGTGGCCAGGGCAGGTTGCCCTTTGGGCTTTGAGGCTTCCAGGCTTCGCCAGGCCTGGGGAGGGTCGCCGCTTCTGCGTCCCGTTCCGCATGTTTCAGTAA